>CM051242.1:7889494-8105426 GCA_027917425.1 Gastrophryne carolinensis
ACAGCTGCAAGGTGAGCAAGGTGACACCGACTCTCGGCGCCGGCTTCTATTGATCCGGCTGTCTGTTAGTTTTCGCCCCGAGGCAACGCCAGGGAGACGTCCCGAGAAATGACCTCGTAACAAATGCCGACTGGAAGCGACAGCCAATCCCCGGAGAGCCAGACAGGCCCGCCGATACACGTCCTCCATCCATGCCGGTGACTGGCACCATTACGCTATTTACACTGATAGATGGGGGATGAAAAAATGTATCTTCATCCCATTACCAGGCGGCAACGGCGGGGTGCGCGCGCTATCAGCGCGGAGGGTGTGACATCATCTATTGCAATAGACGTTTAATTGAGACATTCCGGTAAGCAATCGAACAAATGGATCTGTTAGAGGAGTGATGGAAATGTTCAACACTTACAATGGATATTACATTAATAGCGCGTTATTACACCGCCGTACAGGGGAACCCGCCACGATCCGATAGCGAGTGGCGGTAATTGCCTTTCAAGTTAAAGAAAGTTAATACAAAGTTTCGGAAATTCTATCAGCAGGGCTTCATATAATGGATTCTGAGTAACCGAGCAACTTTGATCATTTAATCTTTAACTCATGCCTCTCCTGTGTTTCCAGAGATATTTTTGCTTAGGTTTGCTTAAAGTGGACCAAAACCCAGGATTGGGGGTGCCCCGCTGTGTGAAACCCCCCAGATTGCCTGAAGAAACTCAGCTCTTCCCATTCCTACGGTGCATGCGCTGCCGCTCGTCCAGTCAGCTCGCTCGGAGCCGCTGACGTCACGTCATTTAGTTAAAATCAGCTAAAGGACGAATCTAGCGGAAAACAGAGTGGAGGCTTGTACGCAGGAGGCCGTATACCTGCTGGCACAAGGTGCATGCTAACAAGGTGCATGCTCCCTCCGGCCATTTACAACATGCCTGGATGTGTGAAACCCCCCAGGTCACTGGTAATAACTCACCTTTCCCCGGTCCAATGGTGCATGCGGGGGCTCTCGCCCAATCCGAGCTGTTTGCCAATCTGTTTACAATGTGGGGCCCCAGCATTCAGATAGGCTGTGCGGGTGCATATGCCGCCAGTGATGCAGGGGATGCAGCAGTGCGGGCTCCCCATTAATGGCAATCAGAGCCCTTTGCCGAAAGATGTAAACACGGCCCTTATGAGATGTATACAAGCGTGTCCTCAACAGCTATTTACAAATGCCCGGCACAGACAAGCGCCCTGCTAAAGGAATAGGGAGAGTAGGTAAGTATACCGGGCAACCTAGAGGGTTTCACACAAGCTGGGCATCCCGATTCTGGATGCCACGGGGGGTAGTATTCAAGTGGCCCTGGAATTTTATAGGTCGTGGGTTTTGGTCCACTTTAATTAAGTACAGACATTCCATTTTTTTAGGACATAACTTGTAAAACTGGTAAAATATAACAAAAAGGTTGATTCACAGCCCATTGGTTACACGTAATTGTCTTTGCTTGCGTGCGCTTGCATGATTCATAAGGGCCGTTTCATTACTTTTTTGTTTCTGCACAAGCCTGCGAGAACGTAGCGCCTACAGCTCTCATAGCTTAAGCAATGGATGTCGTGGTGCGAACGTCCCGTTCTCCAGCGTTTTTTGGGCCGTTATTCAACAAACCTTGCTGCGAAATGTTTCACTGTCCAGCGAAGTACTACTAGTTTACTAGAAATTAGCTGTTTTCTCCTTCATTTTGCATGTTCAGTCCGTGGTATGTACGCATGTCCGTGGTCTTTACGCATACGCTGGATTGTACACATATGCAAGCCTTTCATTTTTTTGTGTTTTCCAGTGCTCTGCCCCTGGCCCTGGCATTCTAGTACTTACTTATTGCCGTGCCAAGTGTCTTCTGCTCAACACTTGCTTAACTCTACCCATCCTTCTCTCCGATGCTGCTCCCTCGCCTTGCTTGGTGATTGTTAGTGATGTCCCATCCAGTGTTTTTTCATCTGCTAATCGCTTACCTATACCACTTTCTGATGTCCCATCCAGTGACTTTTCATCTGCTAAGTGCTTACCATCCTTCTTTCCAGTGTTGCTCCTTATCCTTGCTTGTTGTTTGTTTGGGGTGCTCCAATGTATTTAAATTACACATTACTCTTGCAATAATTCACAGTAAAAGAAAGACATTTATTAATAATGTAAACATTTTTTTTAAAGGAAAAGGGAAAACCTGGGGCTTAAAAACGATGTACAAGTGGAAGTTAAACAATGTGGCAGGCTCCCAGTTTATGTAGGTGGGGGGCTTCCCATGGCCTTGGCAATGGCCAGGTCTATGATGTCTAGGCTGGTGGGGTTGTCGAGGTTGGGGATCCACCCTTCTCACTGGGACTTGCCAACAAGGTAGCCTCAAGAGATTTATTGAGAGTACGGCTGAGCATAGCCTGGGACATGCCCATTGAGAGGGCGTCTAGCCTCTGGAACAGGCAGTTCGACAAAAATTGAAGGCAGCCAACAAATTTGGTCATGCCCAGTGTTTCCGAGTCTCCCGGTTTCACACACTTCCGCGAGCAGGTGGAAATGACACGAGTGCGCTCCAAAACGAGCACACTATAAATACACACCAGGGTGGCTGGATGAGAATAGGCACTCTGGCAAACCATTGATTGGACTACCCCAGGTGGAAGCTGCGGGACACAATGAATGAAATCAAAAAGAGTGCAAGCTCTTCTCCAGCCCACCACTGAGCTGTTTTTGTCCGGGACTGGGAGAATATTACTTTAGCCTCCATGTTTTTTCCTCGCCGTGGGCCATGCTGAGAATCTACCACTTATCCTACAGATCTCTTATACCATACATAAAAAGTCGGGAGGGCGCTGAAGAAGCCGTATGGGTGAAACTAGTACGCCCATATCTCATTTGTATGGAACAGATATGAATCAATATCTCCCCTGAGAACTATTCATTAAGCTATATATGATGGTATATGGATTATAAAAATGGGTTTTGTTCATTTTTATGAGAATAAACCCCTTTTTTAACTCCGATTCCAATACAAGTTTTAATATACCAATAAATATGACTTTTGCTGCATAGGACGGGGTCAAACTTGATAACTGTAATACTTTTGGTTGGAGCAGGCCTATGTCTAACAAATTTTGTGTTCCATGCCCGCAATTGCATGCCCCTTGCCTGTGGTGGCTGCGACTCACAATACAGTTTCTCGAGGGAAACACGGTTAAGTCGAGTCAGCTTGAATAGCTGAATGTCATGCGTTCGATCGACATCCACACGCGATCAATGCCATTGAAAGTCCGTTAGGCACATGCAAAGTACTCTGCCAGGACTTCATCAGTGTTGTTTTACTGGCCCGTCCAGAAGGGGCGAATCATGACTAATCAGGGTGGTAACTCATGTGCAAGACCATACTAAACACATATTATAAGCTACAACGTGAAAGCAACACGAGTACAATAAGCAATAGACGCAATAGCGAAATGGCTAAAGCGCACTTACGCAAATGCTAATACGTCCCAAAAAACACAGCAAGATCCCGAAAATGCACCATATAATACAAAAAATATACGCATTCTCGCCCTTACTGATGCTGTGAATCGACCCTAATAATGAGTTTTCCTGCTTTAACCCTTTCTGTGCTGGTCCTGAAAATGTGACTGAATAAGAGGCAGTGTTGACTCAATGACTCCATCAGCCCCGGAGTTCGCCTTTCAGCCCTTTAATTGGACGCCACCCGGCTTTCAGCTAATATCCATTTTATTTATTCAAGAGCGAATGCGATATTATATTTGGTGGGGTAATGGAGAAGGTAATAGAATCGGCTCCAGCAGACTTTTTAATAACTCAGTCGGCGTTGGCGACGCTGAAGAACACCTTTGTAATGAAGTCTAACTTTCAGCGCTAAATTAATGGCGGCGAGATGTGAGCAATTTTCCTCTCAGCCCTTTCAATTTGCATTCCGGCGAATGAAGAAAAAAAAATACGATTATAACCTGTATTTTTTTTCCCCGGTGCAGCAAAACAATATGCATTATAGTGGCGGCATTATGAATGCGCAGGGAATTGGCGAGAACACCGGCGAGCATGTGAATGGCGCAAAATGATTTCGAATATAAATATGTAATTTTTGAGGTGAATATCAATTATGAACGCCGCGGCTGAACGTGGAGATTACTTCTTCCCTCCGAGCGCAACTCGGTGCGAGAAAAGCATGCTGCGCATGTAATATTGGGCTTTGTGCTGGCTTTGGGTTTAGAGCTACTCAAAGGAGATTTGGAGGATGGATGAAGAATCCGCGCAAAGCAAAGAAGAAGGAAAGAGCTGATATTTCATAAAGGGATGCTCTAGTCTAAGGGGGTTATGCATGAAGGGATAGCGCCAGGTAGCGCCTCCTAGCGGCAGGCAGCATCTGGTGAACGCCCGGGCGCTGTATGCAAAACCACATTTATGAAGGCGATTCTGGTGAGCGACTCGAACAGCGCCATGTAGCGTCACATGTATTATTACAGGTGGCTCAGTTTATAGCACCGGCGCTCTAGCTTTCAGAGCGCCAGGTATTACCTTTCGCTCAGTGTCGCTCTCCCATACATTTCAATGGACGTTCCTTTTCTTTTGTTTTTATTTATTTATTTTTTTCTCTCAAATAATTGTGATCCTGGCCTAGAAGAGTCATTTTTTTTTAAACTTTTTTGATTTTTTTATCTTTTTATGCAGAATTGTCATTACAAGTCTGGCATTAAAATATTAATGTCACAGTGTTATAACAATGTCATTCCATGTGTTTTCGCTTTGTTACTGGTGGATATGTGTTCAAAAACAGGCTTTAATCACGCAGCGTCTGGCGCTCTATGTTACTGTGTGTGTCTGTTTTTTTGTTGAATATGAGAGTTGATTCAGAGAGACATAAAAAATCTTTAGTTTTTGTGTCGATCTGTTTTTTTTTTAATTTTCCCGCTCGCGTATGAGTGTACGCGCGACTCTAAGCATGCATCACAAGCCTTCAGTAACGTCTTCGTCCGTTCGTACACTAACGAGAATTGCATTTTTCAGCTTTCGATTTCCGTTTATGTTACTCATGTTACAACGTAGGCTTTTTCCATCGTCTCCTCCCAGGAATCATTTACGTTTCCCGTTAGATTCAGATTTCCTTTTTCTATAAATAATCGTCCAGATGAAAATCCTTACGACCTTATGCCTGCGCACTACAAACTTAACTCATTAATGTGCTCGCCTACATATTTGGTTAACTCACTTTTGCTACAATGCTTAGCTAAGTCACTTCGCGGTCTCATTCTTCTTCCATTTCCCACCCCTAAAACTTACCCAAATCACAGCGCGGTCTCATTCTTCTTCCATTTCCCACCCCTAAAACTTACCCTAATCACTTCGCGGTCTAATTCTTCTTGCATTTTCCACCCCTATAACTTACCTAAATCACTTTGCGGTCAGTATATTTTTGCATTTCCCACCCCTAAAACTTGCCTAAATCACTTTGCGGTCCTGCGAATCTTCATCTCTAAATATTTTTTGCCCCATTCGTTTTGTGGTAACCAACCCTTAATTAATGTATTTAGAAAAGGAAATGACACAGAAACAGGTTTTTTTTTTTTTTTTAAATATGAAATGCCACTTTGCGCTGGTCTTTTTTAAAAAAAATGTTTTATATAAAAATTTAACAACTTTGTTTTTTTTTTCATTAAAATGAACAAAGGACCATTTTTAAATTTTTTTTCATAAATTTTTAAAATTTTAAAACTATATACATAGCAATGGCAGGACCCAGAACATTAGTCTTCATCTGTGGTCCCCAACGAGTCGCGCAGCTCCTGCATCTCGGCCACCAACTCAAGGACCCTGGCACTCATTTGTGCCACTCTGGCATGTGTGGTCCCTATATAAAAAAAGAAAAATATATTATTACATGTTTAACAGCTGTGGATGGAATGTTTATTAGGTTGCAAGCTAACTCATGAGGCCATATGCCATTATGCTAAGGCATTAATCAAAGGAAGAGGGCATATGTCATTATGCTAAGGAATTAATCAAAGGAAGAGGGCATATGCCATTATGCTAATGCCATTGACTATGGCTTTAGGTATCTTGGTGATCATGTCAATTCCCACATACTCAAAATAATGACATTACAACTTACTTCGTTAGTGGCTGAGGTCTGCTTCGGGCCCACCCTCGGTTCTGGGACCTGCCACTGCTGGGAAGTTGAGGCTGTAGAGACATATCAAGTGGCAACCACCAATCCATATGCCACATCCACGCCTGGAAGTTCGGTGGCCACCCAGGAAAGGACCCCCAGTCCGATTGCAAGTCCAGTCCATTTGTTCTCAAGCCACGTGTCGCCCATTTCAACACCACAGAGCCAGCCCAGAATGTCCCCCGAATTGCCTACATACAGAGATGAGCCAGAACAACAAGCAATAGGCCGAACATTGCAGCGAGGACAGTTGAGTGGCAGGTTTGGTGAAGCCCAAACTCTCGCATTGGCAAGTGGGCTCACACTTCATTATGATGAGCTATATGGGCGAAAGTCAAAATCTACAAGCAAAGTGAGAAAGACACAAATCTTGGAGGAGCTCACCAGACAGGTCAATGCAGCGGGGGAGGAGCTTAAAGATGTGGAGCAGATACAGAGCAAAATATCTGACCTGAAGTATGCAGCATGGAAGAAACAGAATAAACGGCGCAATTACAGGTACATATTTGAGTTGTGCATTTTTCTGCTTGTTGTATTGACCACAATGCCCAAAATTTGCCAACCTCAATTTTTCAGCTTACAAACTGGCGGAGGCTTCCCAACAAAATTACAGTATACACGAGCTGAGGAGATGGTGCTGGCGTTGATACACCCTCTCAGATTAGAGGGCCTCTCGGGTAGACAGGACACAGACATCCCTACCATTCCTGCAGGTTAGTAATTTTAGTTTGTATGTGAAATGTTTTAAACGTGTAAAATGAGGTTCACAGGCAGATATGAACACATGCCCCTAGGGAGTGGCTTTGAGGGGAGGTTACAGTTTTAGCTAGGTGTTTAATGTCTGCGGAATGGTCATTTTAAAGGTTTGCAGGCCATACACAACCTTGGACAGTATTTATGGTCACTATTAAAGTCTTTAGCAAAACACTGCCTGTTATGTGAATCTAGTCAATCATATACAACACTTCCTTCTTTGTCTTTATATCACTTGGGTTTTAGCTGTGCTTTGGTCTAAAATACTTGATCTGGGGTCAGGGAAAGGTCTACATAGGAAGAATGCCCACCAGCATACTCTGAAGACAAATGCTTTTTGCAAGCTGAGTGTGGGCCCCTAATGGCCCTTTAGGGATGTGTTAAGCCTCATAACATGCAGTACATGCATGTTTGGACTATTTAAGGTGACCAATGTGTATGTACAGGGTGAGGCATACATATAACAGATACTGACATTCATAGTGAAGGATTGTCCCGAAGTTGGAGTTTGCATTCCTGCTTGGCCATGTGTTTTTTAAAGCATATGTAGTAATACAGATCATCAATGGATTTTTTGGTGTTTATGTGCCTTTTTATTTTAAACACAGCCCAGCATCAAGCCTCTGCAAGTGTGGAAGCCTCATCCAGTTTGACCACGCCGTCAACTTCTGTGCTGCCTAGGACCCAGGAACAGATATATATATATGGTAAGTGGACTTTGATGAAACTGCTGATGCATGTGAATGCACATGGCTAATTTGCATAACAAATATATTTAGGGCCCAAACTGAACCTTTTTTTGCACATGTCCCAACAGACCCACACTATGATGGAGAAAATCCAGGAGATGGAGGAGGAGGAGGAGGATGCCAGCTTGATGGGACCTTCAGAACTGACCCCCTTGGAACCTAATCTGCCACTGTTCCAACATGCTACTGCACCAAATTCTCTGCAGCAGAGTGAAGCTGGACGCATGCTGCCAGCCCATCGTGAGCAGCAGGCTGAGACTGAGCCTACAGTCCCCAGTGGTAGCTCTGCTGCAGAGGATTTGCCGAGCACATCTGCGACTTTTGCTCGCCCTAGAGGTCCAGCATCTGCAGGCGCTCAAACCCGGGGAATTGTTAGATGTAGTCATCAACGGTGACCAGTTTCCCAGGGGAGGCGCTCCTGGAGTCAGTGTGGCGCCATGACAGCTGTTACTTTTGGCAGGTGACTCAAAAAAAACGCAGAGCAGCTTAATGCACAATTAGAGACATTAAATAATACATTCACCACCATGCTGACTGAATTTAGGACGAGCAACAGCCACATGGCCACCTTAAAAAATAATTTCACTGCCATGCTCGAGGAAGTTAGAACAAACAATAGACACATGTTGGAACAGTGGCAGATTATGAATGCCACACATGCCCAGGTGATGGGACACCTCCAAGGCCCACCACCAGGGTTTTATGCCCAACATCCATATTAACAGCTATTTGACCTCTATCTGCTCCACATCTTTCTTGTACATCCCCACTCTATTTACCTGTCTGGTGAGCACTACCAAGATTGCCTTTTTTATGGCTTTGCTTGTATGATTATGAATGTCGCCCATATAGTTCATTAGAGTGCTGAGATACCCCACTAGCCAATGCCTGAGCTAAAGCCTCACTGAAGCTGCTGCTCAAGCTGCCACGCTGCAGGCTTGGGCCTAATGAAATTGTGTCTGGCTCATCCTGTTTGTTGGCAAGATTGGGGGACATTCTGGGCTGGGAAGCTACTACCTTGAACCATGGCAAAGATTGGACTGGACTGGCATTCGGACTGGGGGTTATTGTTTGGGTGGCCCACTAACTTACAGGCGTGGATGTGCCGGTGGCAAATGTGGCCAAGCAGGAGAGGGTGTGTATGTGGCCCTATGTATATCTGGCCAAATATTCGCATGCAAGTGGTTGCTCCCTATGTATGTTTATGTTATTGGTTGTTGAAACTTCGGCATGGAGTGCGTTACTACAACTCCTGGATGTGGCCAATTGCTATGATTCAGCACCAATGTAAATTTCTGTTGTACTATGTATGTACAAGTCTGCAAGTGCCCTTCAACTCCAAATTTTCATATTTCAATAAAATATATTGAATGTGGCTTTAGCTGTTGTTGATTAAGTTGATGCATTAATGTTTGGGTTCTTTTGAGATTACTGAAGGTTTTTCAAAACAAACATGCAAAATAAAAATGCATGAGGCTCAGATCATGTGTCAATATTTTAGTAATTAATTCATTACTATTTTTTTCAAAAAAGATACAAAAGCCTTCACAAAGGCAAATTAAAGTACGAATAAACAATTACATTCAACAAACAAACAAATGAAAACCAAATTAGGCAAAATGGGTACTTATCAAATTGGCCAGAACAGCTTGGCCAGAGGCACTAGGTGTGCCACGGTAGTTCTCAGCTGGGTCCTAGCTGGGTGGAGAGGGGGGCAGATCCACATACAGGAGGATACGCTGCATTATGGAAAAGTTATGGAGGATACAGCAGGCCAGTATGATGTCTATGACCTTGTTGGGGTCATACTGGAGTGCCCCCCCGGTATGGTCCAAACACCAGAAGCGTGTTTTTAACAGGCCAAAGTCCCTCTCCACAACGTAGGCGCCCTGGGCCGCATTCTGTGGCCGAAGGACGGGCGTCATCAGCCAGGGAATTAGCGGATAACCGGAATCCCCTGAAAGAATACAAAAATACTTACATAAATTACACATTCAAAACAAAAATTTATGGACAAGCGGTCGTTCACCCTGACTAAGAGCCTATGTTATATTTTAGCCACACCCTTACATACAGATTGCTCACCTAAAAAAACAGCCTAACAGCATCTACTGCATGTTAGCATTCTGGGATGTCTTACCTTTTCAGGACCCCAGATCTGCTTTGTCTGAGCCAAGCACAGCTCTAACCTGCCCCCTGCACTTTATCCCGTTCCCCTCTACTCAGTAAGTGTCATGCATCTGAGCAAAGATGGCGCAGACCCTATCATAAAGTTAATAACAGAATTGCAGCCGAGTGTGGGAAAGAATAATAATTAAGTTACTAGAAACTAGAAATATATTATTTTGAAATGCTGGGAAATTGTTTGTGCTAAAGATTATGGTTAAGGTCCCGTTTAACATGTCATCAAGGGGTAAAAACAGCCATAGGTTCAGACATGGGTCAGAAACTATATTCATAGGCATACATTGAAAAGTGAATGACGTAATTTGCGGAAACTTACCAATGAGCCATCCACCGGAGAATTCTCCAGACTCAGACCAACGGTACAATCCAGATCGTCGCAAGATGTACGCGTCATGGGATGAGCCTGGAAATCCGGTGAGGACGCTAAGGAACCGCATGTCCGGGCCACCACTGCTTGGACATTCAGTGAGTGGCCCATTTTGCGGTTCCTGGGAAAAAATAAAATTAAAAAAAATTAGCAAGGCAAGGTAAACTACTCAAACACTAACTCCTAACACCCTCCAAAAAACATGTTGGACAATACAAATAAAACTAAGTACATAAGTTGTTTTTAAACCAAAAAGTATATGTATGTTGGATCAAATAAAGATTAACATTCGAATGACTAATTAAGGTCCACATTAAAATTTTTGCCTAAGGCCGACATTAAAAACATTGCTGAAGCTATACACGGTCAAATGGATTACAGGGGCAATTTACAAGGTGGGATTAAGCTATACACGGTCAAATGGGGCACAGGGACTTTTGAGAAGGAGGGATTAAGCTATACACGGTGAAATGGGGCACAGGGACAAGTTACAAGGAGGGATTAAGCTATACACGGTCAAATGGATCACAGGGACGCTTGAGAAGGAAGGATTAAGATATACACTGTGAAATGGGGCACAGGGACAAGTTACAAGGAGGGATTAAGCTATACACGGTGAAATGGGGCACAGGGACATTTGAGAAGGAGGGATTAAGCTATACATGGTGAAATGGGGCACAGGGACACTTGAGAAGGAGGGATTAAGCTATACACGGTCAAATGGGGCACAGGGACACTTGAGAAGGAGGGATTAAGCTATACACGGTCAAATGGATCACAGGGACACTTGGGAAGGAGGGTTTAAACCGGACCTTCACCATGATTTAATGAAAAGCCCAAACTCTTAAAAAACAATTCCTCAGCATCTAAAATTAATATATTTTACATGTTTAGTCACTAATTTATTATACTTTCCCCCACTGGGCTGCAACTCTGTTCGGGAATTTAGGATACGGGCGCCGCCATCTTGACTCAGAAGCATCACACTTACTGAGGAGAGGAGAGTGGGATAAGGTACAGGGGGGCGGGTTATAGCTGTGCTTTGCTCAGACAGAGCAGAGCTGGGGTCAGGGAAAGGTCAGCAGTCCCAGAATGCAGAGCAGCACAGTCACTTCCTGTTTGCAGGCACTTCCTGTTTGCAGGCTGCCTGCAAAAATGGCAGCTTCCATAAGCCGCCATCTTGGATGTTTAAAGGCTTATAAAATGCAGTAGATGCAGGTAGGATGATTTTTAATGTGAGCAATCTGTATGTACAGGGTGTGGGAAACATATAAGATAGACCCTTATTTAGAGTGAAGGTCCGCTTTAAGCTATACACGGTGAAATGGGGCACAGGGACAAGTTACAAGTAGGGATTAAGCTATAAATGGTGAAATGGGGCACAGGGACACTTGTGAAGGAGGGATTAAGCTATACACGGTCAAATGGGGCACAGGGACAAGTTACAAGGAGGGATTAATAGATAGTTACAATACAGTTTGCCTATACTATATAACAAAATGACCGATTGAACTTACCTATAGATGTACTCGTCGGCTGCAGCAGAGACCAATGCAACGTGGGTGCAATCAATCGCACCCATGACGTTGGGCATGTCGGCGATATTATAAAAACCCAATTTAAGTGCGTTCCAGGCTACCATGTCGTCCGGAAATGAAATATATTTCTGACTAATGGTAGCCATGACATCCAAAAACTTGGATAGTGCGCGGCTCAGTGTAGGCTGGGAGATCCCCACGGAGAGGGCACCCAGCCTCTGGAACGAGCCGTATGTAAAAAATTGCAGGCAGCCAAGCATCTTGGTCATACCTGAAATTGCATGCCCCTTCCTTGTGGTGCGGGCTAACCATAGCCGCAGCTCACTATACAACTTATGGAGAGAAGCGCGATTAAGTCTGGTCAGCTCAAACAGCTCAACATCATGCGTGCGATCGATATGCATGTGTCTCCGGTGCAATCTGGCCTCGGACCTGCTGACACATGTAATGCCCTGGAGCTGGAGGCGCTCATATTCCTCCGCAAAGCCGCAAAACATGGTCAAAGCAAGGTAGCCGACTGCAAAATGGTCCCGCAAAGGAAATGGTTTAATAGGGTGGTGGTCCCTCGGCAATCAGCTCTCTGAAGGAGACGCAAGCCCATCCCAATAACGTAAGTTATCCGAACGAGCGCAAAATATCAGATTTGTATGCGAAAAGGGTCAAAACTAATGCAAATGATCTGATTTCGATCTGTCCATAGAAAGCGCATATACGCATTAGCGCGAACGAACATACGCATGGAAAAACAAACGTAAAAACCAAAAAAATTACAAACACACAAAAACATACACAGACAGCTACGAAAGTCCAGACGAATGTGTCTCTGAATCAAGGCTATGGTGTGAGTCGCTGAGAGTCGGTTGCACTGAGCTGGTGCTACCTTTTGCTCCCTGCAACGAGGTACTGGTGTTAGAACGCCCAACATACACCACATTCATTAATGCCGGACAGGTTACCACAGCTACTGAGGCGCTCTGTTACAGCGCCCGATAGCTGATCACGGCGTATTCTAGCAGTCGATCTTAGCGCCTCTGTAGAGACGCTCATCTGCTGATACCTGGTGCTAGTAATGAATCAGCCTGTCCAGCAATAACGGTGCAGTAATATGCTAAAAAATTTACACATCAGAGAAACAGTGCTATGGAATAGAAACAATGTATAAATGGTGTAAATAACCAAATAGTAACAGTTTTTAGCTGGACAATCCCTTTAAGCTGTAATCTTTATGACTAGCAATTTGTTTTATACTAACATAGAAACATAGAAGGTTGACGACGACGGAGACCATACGGTCCATCTAGTCAGCCCTTATGTAACTGTATGTTCTCTGTATCTTATGTGTATACTGTATGTTCTCTGTATCTTATGTGTATACTGTATGTTCTCTGTATCTTATGTATATACTGTATGTTCTCTGTATCTTATGTGTATACTGTATGTTCTCTGTATCTTATGTATATACTGTATGTTCTCTTTATCTTATGTGTATACTGTATGTTCTCTGTATCTTATGTGTATACTGTATGTTCTCTTTATCTTATGTGTATACTGTATGTTCTCTTTATCTTATGTGTATACTGTATGTTCTCTTGCTCCTGATCTTCCCCCCGACTAGCTTCAGGTTGTGCCCCCTTGTTCTATCATTAAGTTTCTTCTTAAAAACACTTTCCTCCTGAACCTTATTTAATTATTTCACATATTTAAAGGTCTCAATCATGTCCCCCCTCTCCCTTCTTTCCTCCAGACTGTACAAATTAAGTTCTTTAAGTCCTTCCACCATTTTTGTTGCCGGCCTTTGGACACGTTCTATTTGAATAATGTCTTTTTGCAGGGGAGGTCTCCAAAACTGCACACAGTATTCTAGCTGTGACCTCACCAGGGCTCTATACAGCGGCATCACAACCTCCCTCTTCCTACTGGTGATGCCTCGAGCTATGCAGCCGAGCATCCTGCTTGCTTTTCCCACTGCCTGGCTACACTGTCCAATCATCTTGCAGCAGTAATCAGTGCCCCTAAATCTCTCTCCTCCGAGGTCCTGGATAACACAGTGCTGCCCATACGTGCTCAGAGCAGAGATTCCTTCTACCCAAGTGCAGGATTTTACATTTAGAGACATTAAACTCTAGTTTCCACAGTTTTGACCATCTATCCAGTAAAGCTAAATCATCTTCCATGTTGCAGACACCTCCAGGAATATCCCCCCTATTACTAACCTTTGTATCATCAGCAAACAGACAAACTTTTCCTACCAAGCCTTCTCCTATGTCACTTACAAATATATTAAAAAGAATGGGGCCCAGGACAGAGCCTTGCGGCACACCACTTGTAACTCGCCTTTGTTCAGATTGCGCACCATTTACAACAACGCTCTGATACCGATCCCTCAGCCAACTGGAAATCCACTGAACTATCCAGGGATTGAGTCCTACCTTCAATAACTTATCTATGATCCTTATGTGGTACAGTGTCAAAGGCTTTTCTAAAATCCAGATAGGCGATATCCACAGCACCACCTTCATCTAACACTTTAGTGACATTGTCAAAGAAATCAATAAGATTGGTCTGACATGATCTGCCCTCAGTAAAGCCGTGTTGTTTTGGGTCCAACAGGTCATTAATTTTTAGATGGGAAATTATTTTAAGAGTGTTTCCATTAATTTTACCATTATAGATGTTAAACTAACTGGCCTGTAATTACTGGCTTCTTCTCTACTCCCCTTTTTATGGATTGGTACGACATTGGCCATTCTCCAATCATCTGGAACCTCACCAGTGGAAAAGGAATGGTTAAGTAAATCAGTCAGAGGGACTGCAATCACAAACCTAAGTTCCCTTAGAACTCTGGGGTGGATTCCATCTGGACCCATTGCCTTACTTACCTTTAGATGTGCCAGCTCGGCTAAGACATCAGCCTCCAGAAACTCCGGAGCTGTGCCCACTACCACATCCATCACCACCATAATAAATGATTGCTGCTGTGTGAGTGGTTATTTCTATTATTTCTAAGTTCTATGGAATTTCTGAGACGTGGAGGCTGATTCATTACTAACGCCAGGTATCGGCAGATGAGTGTCTGTATAGCGGCACTTAGAGTATAGGCTAGTATACTAGTATACGCTGTAAGCAGGTATCGGGCGCTGTAACAGAGCATCTTAGTCGCTCTAGTAGATGAATGTGGACACACACAGTGTTGGCGCTCTGGATCTGGTTGCTATAGCATAGAGCTAGAGTCTGATTTTGAACACATATCCACCAGTAACAAAGCGAAAACACATTGTAACACTGTGACATTAACACTTTAGTGCCAGACCTGTAATGATAATTCTGCATAAAAATATAAAAAGTCAAAAATGTTTCTATAAATGTTTGTTTGCAGCCAAAAAATTTCAAACTCGCTGTTTAAACACAAGCAAATGAACAGCCATTGAAATCTATGGGAGAGCGATACTGAGCGAAAGGTAATACCTGGCTCTCTGGAAGCTTGAGTCCTGGTGCTATACGCTGAGCCTCCTGTAATAAATCAATTGGATGCTACATGGCGCTGTTAGAGGCGCTCACCAGATTCGCTTTTATAAATGTGGTTTTGCATACAGCGCCCGGCGTTCACCAGACGCTGCCTGCTGCTACAAGGCGCTACCTGGCGCCATCCCTTCTTAAATAATCCCCTTATTTCACAAGTTCTATGGAATCTCGGAGACCAAATGTTTAGGCCTGTTCATTGCTACTCTTCGCGATCACCCTAAAGCGTTAAACTCTCCTGTACCTGACACTGGAGCGGCCATCATGCCACCTGTTCCAGCTGCCCGCGCAGCTCTCAAAGCCGGCGTCCCGCTAATGGGTGGCGGCACATCCCTGCTAATGTTCAGATTACAAATCCATTCTTAATATCTTGAGGATTCATCCTTGGCAGCGCCGGCCGCCGCTCCGATTAATTCTCATGTTTAACATAAATTACCGCCAGGCAATTGTTATAAAAATGGCTTTTCCGAGACGCCGCAAGATGAATATTGAATCGAATAGGATTTTCAGGCCCGGAGACTGCTGGCGCAAGGTGTGAATTATGCGCGCTCTGCGGCCGCCACGGTCAAGTTGTCAAGGATTAGGAGTACTTAAGACCATTTGTTTTGTCGCTCCTGGAAGCTTACCAAAGGGGTCATCTCGCCAAATTCTCATATTTCACTTATTGGAGGCCCCGGGGCTGGGATTGAATTAACCTCTTAGAGGCTGATTCATTACTAGCGCCAGGTAGTGGCAGATGAGCCTCTGTAGTGAGGCACTCAGAGCTGTGCTTGGCTATGGTTTGCTGTTACTGAGTGCCTCATGGCATTGATGAATTTGATGTGTGAGTTGCTCTAACACCAGTACAGCGATATATGGGAGCGAACGGAAGCGATTGGTCAGTGTTAACGACTCAAACCATATTCATCAAAAAAACAGCCTCACACAGTGCCGGCGCTCAAAATTGGGTCGCTGTAACCCAGAGCGCCAGACGCTGTGTGATGGGGATCTCTCTAGTAATCCAGATAAAGTATTGGGGGATTTCTATAAGTTTTATAGGAAGTTGTACTCAAGCCCCCTATCACTTGACAGAGAGAAGATAAAGGATCTTTTTAAGGATGCTCCCTCCCCTCAGTTTCAGGACAACCATCTGGAGCTTTAGGAAGGCGAGAGAACACATGTTGAAGTGGAAAGGGCCATCAAGGCTTTGAAGCTTTCCGAGGCCCCAGGGCCTGATGACTTTTCAGGTGCTTATTTCAAAAGGTTCAGGAGCTTTTGGAAGGAGAGAGAACACGTGTTGAAGTGGAAAGGGTCATCAAGGCTTTGAAGCTTTCCGAGGCCCCAGGGCTTGATGACTTTTCAGATGCTTAATTCAAAATGTTTAGTCACATACTCGTGTCTCACCAAGTCTCATGGTTCCATAGCTTACTTTCAGGGTCCAAGGTGCTGAAGGGCTGGATTGTGGCCTATATAAGTGTATTATCTAAGACAGGAAAAGATCCCTGTGAGTGCGGCAGTTATAGGCCTATATCTTTGATCAATTTTGATTTGAAGCTGTTGACGAAGATATTGGTGTTTTATCCAAATGTATGTTTGTAATGTATGTACTGTATTTGCCAATCTGATTCTGAAGAGTCCCTGTCAGGAATAGATGGCTACATTGGCTAGGTCATTTGGAGAGTATGTCGAAAGGATTAGTGTCGGATAAAAAATGGGGTGGGCGTGCAGGTTCGCTGACATGAAGAACGCTCGAACGTCCGGCGACATGTCCTTCTGGCGCATGTCTGCGTTTCAACAGGTTAAAAGGAGCACTGAGCATGCATCCTGTTCGCCAGCTTCTGAGTTCTATTTGCACATTTGCGCACTTGGCTGATGCATGCTAACCCTACCTCCTATATAAGGAGCCTCCTGTCGCCTCTATATTGCTGGACTGTCTTTTTATCTTCTCAGCCCCTTGTTTTCTGTTTTCCTGGACCACGTTGGCTGTATTGGATTCTCCAGTTTTACCCTTGGCTTAGGTTGCAGTAGTAATCCAGATAAAGTATTGGGGGAATTCTAAAAGTTTTATAGGAAGCTGTACTCAAGCCCCCATCATTGACAGAGAGAAGGCGAGGGATCTTTTTAAGGAAACTCCCTTCCCTCAGCTTCAGGAGCTTTTGGAAGGCAGATAACAAGTGTTGAAGTGGAAAGGGTCATCAAGGCTTTGAAGATTTCCAAGGCACCAGAGACTAAAGACTTTTCGGGCACTTATTCCAAAAAGTTTAGCCACATACTTGTGCCTCACTTGTTCTCATGGTTCAATAACTTATTTTAAGGTTCTAAGGTGCTAGGGGACTCGATTGTGGGCTATATAAATGTATTACCTAAGCCGGGCAAAGATCCCTGTGAGTGCGGCTGTTATAGGCCTATATCTTTGATCAATTTTGATTTGAAGCTGTTGACGAAGATATTGGCATTTTATCCAAATGTACTTGGACATGTATGTAATGTATGTACTGTACTTACCATTCTGAAGCTGAGGTCCCCTGTCAGGAATAGATAGCTACATTGGCTAGGTAATTTGGAGAGCATGTCGAAAGGTAAAACAGTATCAGATCGAAAATGGGGTGTGCGTGCAGGTTCGCCGGCATGAAGGGCGCTCGAACTCATTTCATTGGCATTATACACAGCTTAAAAAGGAGTGAGAAGGTAGCCCCTGACACGTCCTGACGAAGTGCTGGGTGACCCCGCACGCAACGCGTCGACGGTCTATGAGGCTGTTTGGTGAGGGGATTTGACTCCATTTCCACTGACCCGGTGATACCATTTTCATCCTTATTATTAGCAGTCATATCACAATATATGTTGTATAGCACTTGGTATCTATATAGCACTTGACACCTTATTTGGTTGCACCTTAGATAGCACTATTTGCACTTTATCGTGCACATTGCACAGTTTTTGCAGAACCAGAGAAATTTTTTTTTTTTAGCAGTCATATCACAATGTATGTTGTATCTATATAGCATTTGACATGTTAACTGGTTGCACTTTAGCTAGCACTATTTGCACTTTACTGTGCACATTGCACAGTTTTTGCAGAACCAGAGGGAAAAAAAAAAAAAAATTATTTTATTTATTTTTTTTTTTTTTGCGCGTCCTCATTTTCACTTTTATTGACTGCATTTATCATGATATTTGTATTTGTTGTATTAGAGCCATAAAATTAAGTCCCCCTTTTCCAACACCTTTTTAATGTTATTTAAACTTTTGTCAGTCTTGTATATGTATATGTTTTCAATAAAGGCACGGTATATGATTTTTTAAACTACTGAGTGCGGCTCACATTGATAAAGGCTTTTGGGACTGTGCTGGCACAGTTCTTTCTGTTTGGGCGCTCGAACATCCCGCGGCATGTCCTTTTGGCGCATGTTCGCATTTCAACAGGTTAAGAGGTTAACACTGAGCATGCCCCCTGGTCACCAGCCTCCAAGTTCTAGTTGCACATTTGCACACTCAGCATGCTGATGCATGCTACCCTGCCCCTTCCTCATATATATGAAGCCTCCTGTCACCTCCATATTGCTGGATTGTCTTTAGATCTTTTCAGCCCTGTGTTTTCTGCTTTCCTGGACCATGTTGACTGTATTGGCTTCTCCATTTTTACCCTTGGCTTAGGTCTTTTGGTTTCTGGATCAACCTTGGACTGCTTCTCTGTATTTGACTGCAGCTTGTTTTGAACTTGATCCTCTGCTGCCTTGCTAGGACTCTCGTATTGAATTTTGCTGCCTGCCCTCTGACTCGGGCCTGAACTCTGACCCTGCTTTTGCTTATAACCTTAATTCGATCTACAGCTGTGCCCAGGCCCTGGTGCTCAGAGCTGCCAGGTAGACGACCCACAGAGTCTTGTAACCCAGCTTGTCCTGCATTGCTCCAGTGAAGACCAGGGCATCATGTAGACCCCGGGACCTGGTGCATCTGGGCCTTCAGTGACTCCACCCAATGGGCTCTACTGGCTTAGCTCCTGACAAACAGCCCCGAGAAGCTATCAAGAATGGAAGATGAGTGATGCCTCGGGCAAGAGGTGGATTGATTAACTTGCAGTGGATTAATGCACTTGTAGTCAACAAGTCAGGATAGTTGGCAACTTGTTCGAGCAGGATAAGTCTGTAGGCCACGGAGTAGGAAAGTATTAGCTACTCTATATGACTTCACAATCAACAACCTACCTAGACTATGTTGTCTTCAGGAGCCTTGGCAGTGGTCGGACAGTATCGAGTCCAGTATAGTTACATGGCAACTGTCTCATCTCCGCCAACACCACTTCCGTAGAAGGCCCATTGATCCGTGACATGGTGACACACTCTACCAAACAGATCTCTAAACGTTAAAATAGCTAAGCCTATAAACATATCAGAGATTTCCTTGTTAGGAACTATCCCCTTGATTCAAAGAGCAAAAGTTAATTGATTTCGGATCGAGAATCGTAAGTTTGGGTGGGTGTTAGTCATTTTTTCCTGTTTTTTTGGCCATTTCCGACTCGCACGAGCCTACGTACGAATGCGTATATGCTCTTACGATCATCGCAAGTTCGTTCCTAAATTTTAGGATCAAAACGTAAAACTTAGGATCAAAACCTAAAACTTAGGATGAAAACGTAAAACTTAGGATAATCGGATGTGTTTCCGTGTGATTCAGAGAACAGTTTTCCAACCTCTAAATACGTTTTAAAAGAAAGCCACTGCCGACACCTTTTAGCAGTCGTATTGCTGTTCTTGAACAGGTTTTTTGGCTATGTGGAGGAGTCTGCGCGTCTTGAGCTCCAATGAACTGCATGTATCAGCATGGCCGAGCCCATAAATTGTATGGCAATGCATACCTGATTCATGTATGCCTTATAAAAGCATTTTAATGTGGACCTTAATTAGTCCTTTGCATGTAAACCTTTATTTTGCAATATATTTGCGTTAATTACAGAAACTTATGTCCTTTGGTATTTATTTTTAAATTGATGTACTAGAATAATATTTTTAGATTGCATTTATTGGTGTAGTTGTTTACCTTTGCTTTGTTTAATTATTTAAGCACATCTTTGGTCAGATGCATCACACTTACTGAGGAGAGGAGAGCGGGATAAAGTACAGGATGTGGGTTACTGCTGTATTTTGCACAGACACAGCAGAGCTGGGGGCACGGAAAGGTCAGAAATCAAAGAATGCAGAGCAACACAGTCACAAGGCCCTTTCTGTTTGCAGGCTGCCCGAGAATACCTGAGCCGCCATCTTGGCTGTTTCTAGGCTCATAACATGCAGAAGTTGCTGGGTGTTTTTTTATATTTGAGAGCAATCTGTATGTAGAGGGTGTGGGTAACCACACACAACATTTTAAGTTCTACCATTTGAAGCCAAAATATTAAAATTAAATCCACAAGTAAAAAATGCAAGTTAACTAAAAATTAAACAAAGTAAGATTTACTTATGCAAATGCATTCATTAATGGTTGGTTACTACAAAATGAATGAAATAAAGAAAAATAAGACCAAATATTTAGAATGCACTTTAATGAGGTAAGTTTGTAGTGCGCAGCCGCAAGATCAGAAGGATTTACGTCCAGACAAAAAAGGAAAAAGGGAAAAACCAATGTTGCAACCTGAGAAATGAAACGGAAAATTCAGGATGGAAACTGACATAGGTCTGATTCGCGAACTGCCATACGAACGGACGTACATTTTAGGATAGAAACGTATTTGCTTATAGAATCACTCGCAAGTTTATACGAACGCACGAGCGTACGGGAAAAATAGGATGATCGGCACCAAAATCCAAGCTGTTACATGTTTCTTTGAATCGACCCTTATATGTTCTTTATTCTTCCTATCCCAGAATTCACTTTTAATGGAAAAAAAGTTAATCTGGCCAACTTGCGGATTTATTGGCTGCGGCATTTGATCCAGCTCCTTCCTTTTAATAAGACGTTCCTGGTATTTACAACGTTCATGACACAAAGAACTCTTTATGGTTCCAATTAAACAGGGCACAGACAGTTTTACTGCGATATATGTGTTTTTAGGGCTCACCTTAAATTTATAAATTTTTCTACGTGCCTGGAATTATCGGGTGGCTATAAATCCGGGCGTCGGCAGGGTGCCGGCTGGAGAGGCCTCATCATTTATTTCCGCATTGTGAAGCTTCTTGCTTTTATCATGAGACATTGTCCGATCAATGACTTATCATGGACCAGCTTCGACAAATTCTCAAACGGCTGATAATTTATGGGGATTGAAGATGGTGGCGATGGGGAAATGGTCTAATTTTGTATTTTTTTTACCAAACTTTAGCTAAAATCGCATTATATTTCAATATTTTTATTACATAAGGTTGACAGGAAAGGATGAAACCAGCATTATCTACATTGATAAAAAGCATATTTTACTTAGTATATGACAAATGTTAAAATAATTTCCAAATTATTATCATGGTCTTATCATGGTTCTTACTCCATAAGGTTTGGCAGATAGCTTACTCGGCTGAAGATACATAGATACGTTTCAAAAGCTTTATTTCAGTACAGAATCTTGCAATAAAACACTTCTTACAGCAGGAATCTTGAAATGTATGTTCAATACAGCAGAAAACTTGTGATGTAACCCATAACAGCAGCAGGTAAAAAGACTGTAGTCAGCAGGAGGGATGCAAACTAGTGAATGACTGAAATAGAGGGGAAGAAGGCAGGATCTGCTTGCATCACAGCAAGACTAAGGGAGCCAGGAAGGGGCAAATGCAATTAAAGGCAAACTGCTCAGCCTATGTAAATTAACACTATATCAAGCAGTTACCCTGGGTAAAATAAAGCACACGTTATGGGACATGACACCATCAATTTACTTTATGTTTTAGGGCGCAAAGGGAACATTTGGCTGCTTCCGGGACCCTGCTAGTAACATTCTAACAGTCTAGACCCAGGGCTTCCATTCCCAACAGAGCCACCTTCAGGGCCCGACAAAATATTCTATTCCAAGAAGTCCTAGTTTTCAGGCAGATCCATCACATGTGACGCATGTCATGTCAAAAAGCACATTAAATGATTGTGGGTTGCTATTTTTTGTTCATAAATCCCTATGAGGAACATAATATCCAGCATGTGGACTCCTGATATTGAATGCAAAAACGATGCTGTTGTGTGCCAAGAGCCAGGACTCAGCTGGGAATTGGAATGAGCTGTGAAAACCACCAAGTGCTAAAAAAAAATATGAAAAAATAACTTGTCCCCAGCTGAGATACTAATTTCTGAATTCCAAACCACCTCACTTACATTATGCTTCAAAAACAGGGCGCACGATGATCTTACCTTTCCTACGAGCCCACGGCGCATCCGCGGCCAGCGACAGCATCACACGTCTCCCTTCTCGGCTGTGCACAGCCATAGGGAGCTAAGTAATGCCGCTCATAAGTGCAGCTAGGATTCCATTCTCTAGCCTCACATTAATATGCGCAGCGGGAGAAGCTGATTGGATGAGCGTCTGCACCGTGCAGTCAAGGAGAGTTGAGTGAGCTCGATGCTCTGGTGGGGGTTCACACAGCGGGGCACCCCAAACTCCCCCAGGGGGAAAAGACCAGAACCCGCGATAGTGAAAGTCCCAGTTTTTGATACACTTTAAAGAGAAACAGCACACAGGAATTTCACTTCCCAGTGTGTTGTTCCTCTATGCGGCGGCATCCCGAATTGGGATGCCCCGGTGAGTGTACCCCCCCAGGTCGCCCCGTTTCGCTCACCGTTCTTCTGCTCCCACGGCGCAGACTTGGACGGGAGCACTTTTCGGCGTTGCTGCCTGGACGGCTAAGCAGCCAAGCAGTGTCGAAGGGAGCCGAGCTGTGCCGCCAGCAGCATCCCCCGCCCAGCTCGCAGCCATAGCGTGCCCATGTGGCCCATTTAGGAAGGTCAGGTGCGGGCATGCGTACGGCTAGAGGTGAGCGGGGATGCGGCCGGGGCGCACAGATGCAGCAAACGCTCCAGGAGAGGGTGAGTGTTCTGGGGGCTTCAAGGGGAGTTTCACACAGTGGGGCATCCCAAATTGGACTAGAATTTGGGTAGCCCTGGAGTCTTTTAGAATCCAATACCTCTGATGTTCCTCTTTAAAGCTTTAAAGTGGACCAAAACCCAGGATTTTGACTATCCTGGGTTTTGGTCCACCTCCCCGGGCACCCCGATCGGGGGCCCCGCTATATGAAAACCCCCAGGTCACCCGGTTCAACTCACCTCACCGCGATCCTACGGCGCATGCGTGGCTGCTGGTCCAATCAGCCTGCTCGGGGTCTTAGCGGCGTCTTAGCTCAGCGTCTCCGAGCGCGCTGGCGGTTAGAGGGCGCGCACCTGTTAGAGGGAAGCGCGCCTGCGCCAGCCATTCACAAATGCTAGAGAGAAGGCCCCGTTGGACCGGGATTCAGGTAAGTGTAGCGGGCGTCCTGGGGGGTTTCACACAGCGGCCCATCCCGATTTTGGATGCCCCGCGGGGAGGGAATGGATCGGCCCGGGAATCTTATCGATTGATTACCTCCCCCAGGGACATCCAGGATCGGGATGACCCCTAGGTCGCCCCATACACTTACCTTGCTTCCCGGTCCAATGTCGAATGTGCGAGCCTCATCCCTGCTATCCCTCTAGCAGGGCGCGTGCCCGCATCTGGCATCAGTGAATGGCCGGCGCAGCCACGTTTTGGGAAGCGGAGGATGCGGCCGCCAGCCCGCTCGAAGGCTTAGACGATGTGACGTCAGCAGTTCCGAGCGCGCCGATTGGACAAGCGGCCGCGCATGCTCCGTAGGACCAGGAAGAGGTGAGTTGAAGTGGACCAACACCCAGGATTTTCACTATCCTGGGTGTTGGTCCACTTCCGCTGGGCACCCCTGCGTGAAACCCCCCCCCGATCGCCCTAAATAACTTACCTCACCCCGCTCCTACGCGAACACTCGTCCAATCAGAGCGCTCAGAGCCGCCGTATGTACAGACAAGCGACGGACAACCACAGCGGCTCTGAGCGCGCTGGAAGCTGCGTCTCGCGCTTCCTTCTAACAGGGAGCGCGCCTGCACCGGCCATTGACAAACGTCCGGCGCGGGAGCGCGCCCTGCTAGAGGGATGCGCGAGATGCGGCCGCGGCCCGCGCAAGCGCAGTTGGAAAGGGGATAAGGTAAGGTTTCTGGGCATCCTGGGGGGTTTTACCCCGCGGGGCATCCGAAATTGGGATAGATAGATATAGATTCCCGGGCCGATCCCCCCTGGGTGTTGGTCCACTTTAACTTTGGCGATCTGGGGGGGGGGGGGGGTTTACGCAGCGGGGCAAGGAGGAAAGGCCCAAAACCCAGGATAGTCAAAAGTCCAGTGACTCAGCCGTTACTATCCATCCACGCTGTTGTTTGCTTCCATCTCTCTATTACCTTTTAAACGCTCTCTAATCTGCAGCCAGCCTCCGCCGTGCGCCTCTCCCATCGCTTTCTTTATCTTTTATCTCCTGGTTTGTACTTACGATCATTTCCCAATGAAGCTCGCCCATCGGTTAATCTTCCGCCTGTGATGCAGGTCTGGATAATGTAACAATGAGGATTGGGGTAATTAATAGAGCAGCGGGGCCTGGAAATGTGGAATAGCAATCTCTCACCTGGCTGTGCCAAGATCTCCAGGAACTGGCAGCTATCGGACGCTTGGCACCTACTGGTTGGTTTAGGCACAACGCCAACAGATACATATCTGCTCTTTTTTTCGCGGCGCGTCCGTTACGCTAAATCTACATTGAACTCAATGTAAAATGAGGAACAGCGGCCAGCGACATGTTTCAGTGCAGAAAAACCCACCACGTGGGGAGAGCATCTGCTCCCCACAGTCACACAAATGGCAGCACCGCACCACTGGTTAACCTTCCTAATTATATGTTTCACATAGAGCTTACAAACACAATTAAAACCATTTAAATACATACAATCTAGACAAAACACCATAAAAAAAATTTTTGTTGTGCACTGTGCAATTCTCTGTTAATACCTGGATATCAAAAAATCAAAGAACAATTTGTTGTCATATCCCTTTAAATGATCCCTCTTCATAACCCCTCGCAAAAACGATCCCTCTTACTAAAACCACCCATAAAGCGCGATGTGCTAACTCTCACGAATTATTAACTGCGCAAACAATATTGTGAAAACCAGGATAATATGATCACTTATACATATTTAGATCACCGGCTCCCCCAGAAAAACAGGGGGACCCCCAAGGTGCAATGTGCTAACCTAATCTACCATAAAAAGTACATATACATTGTGCAAAAACTTTATCCAGAGGGAAATAACCATGACCAAAAAATGGAATGAGTGTATTATAGATTATTAATTACCAGGATATATACAGTGCCCGCCTCCCACGCGTTCCGTGACGACGGCGAACAAGAGTCGTTTCCTCGGGGCAAGGTGTCGCAAAGATGTTTCAGTGCAGAGCTGCCACACAGCCATGCCGCCTCCGCCCTCCAGGACGTGCAGGATACACAACTCCCTCTCTGACTTGCTCGCCCTGCACGTGCACCTGAAGTCTCGGATGCGTCGGTGCCTCAGTCAGACCGGCTGGTGAGTGCCTGCCCTGGGGAGAGGGGGTGCTGATGGGGGTCCTGCTATGGGGCCCCGTCAGGGCTATATATACATATATGCTATACTATATATGCCCCTGCCCTCATCACTGAGGCCAAGTGACCTTCTGTCCGCCACCATTGTAGCAAGGACCTGAGATCATTGGGTGATGAGGGAACAACAGTGGCAGACAAGACCAGAGTCAGCAGCGTCAGCAATAGGACATGGAAAATGAGGTGCTATTTGTCCAATGACCCAGCTACCTACTTGCCCACCTACCTACCTACTGACCCACCTACCTAACTACCCACTCACCTACCTACCTAGCTTCCTACTTGCCCACCTATCTGTCCACCTTCCTTCCCACTGACCCAGCTACCCACCTGCCCACTTACCTACTTACTACCGACCTACTTACCTACCTACTTGCCCACCTGCCTACCTACCTGCCCACTGACCCAACTACCTACCTACCTGCCCACCTATCTACCTACTGCCCCATCTATCTACCCACTCACCTACCTACCTACTTGCCCTCCTACTTGCCTATTGACTCAGCTACCTAACTGTCCACCTACTTACTGACCCAACTACCTACCCACCAACCTCCCTCCTAACTACCATCCTACCTACCCACCTACCTGCCCATTGACCTATCCACCTACCCTCAACCTACTTGCCCATCTACTGATCTTGGGGTTCTTGCATGTGCATCTAGGGATGGGCGCATGTGTGGGATTGTATGCATGTGCATCTGGGAGTGCTTGCATGTGCATCTAGGGCTGTGTGCATGTGTGTGGGAGTGTATGCATGCGCGCCTGGGGGTGCTCACATGTGCATCTAGGGCTGTGCGCATGTGTGTGGGAGTGTATGCATGTGCATCTGGGAGTGCTCGCATGTGCATGTAGGGCTGGGCACATGTGTGGGAGTGTATGCATGTGCATCTAGGGCTGTGTGCATGTGTGTGGGAGTGTATGCATGCGCGCCTGGGGGTGCTCACATGTGCATTTAGGGCTCTGCTCATGTGTGTGGAGTGTATGCATGTGCATCTGGGAGTGCTTGCATGTGCATCTAGGGCTGTGTGCATGTGTGTGGGAGTGTATGCATGCCTAGGAGTGCTCGCATGTGCATTTAGGGCTGTGCTCATGTGTGTGGAGTGTATGCATGTGCATCTGGGAGTGCTCGCATGTGCACTTAGGGCTGTGCGCATGCGTGTGGGAGTGTATGCATGTGCGCCTGGGAGTCCTCGCATGTGCATTTAGGGCTGTAAGCATGTGTGTGGGAGTGTATGCATGCACGCCTAGGAGTGCTCGCATGTGCATCTATGGCTGTGCGCATGTGTGTGGGAGTGTATTCCCTAAACTGCATTGAAATGGAGCATCAGCCTGGAATGCTGCAGGGTTTGGTGAAATGGAGCATCAGCCTGGAATGCCACGGGGTTTGGTGAAATGGAGCATCAGCCTGGAATGCCACGGGGTTTGGTGAAATGGAGCATCAGCCTGGAATGCTGCAGGGTTTGGTGAAATGGAGCATCAGCCTGGAATGCTGCGGGGTTTGGTAAAATTGAGCATCAGCCTGGAATGCTGCAGGGTTTGGTGAAATGGAGCATCAGCCTGGAATGCTGTGGGGTTTGGTGAAATGGAGCATCAGCCTGGAATGCTTTGGGGTTTGGTGAAATGGAGCATCAGCCTGGAATGCTACGGGGTTTGGTGAAATGGAGCATCAGCCTGGAATGCTGTGGGGTTTGGTAAAATGGAGCATCAGCCTGGAATGCTGTGGGGTTTGGTGAAATGGAGCATCAGCCTGGAATGCTGTGGGGTTTGGTGAAATGGAGCATCAGCCTGGAATGCTGTGGGGTTTGGTGAAATGGAGCATCAGCCTGGAATGCTGTGGGGTTTGGTGAAATGGAGCATCAGCCTGGAATGCCACAGGGTTTGGTGAAATGGAGCATCAGCCTGGAATGCTGTGGGGTTTGGTGAAATGGAGCATCAGCCTGGAATGCTGCGGGGTTTGGTAAAATGGAGCATCAGCCTGGAATGCTGTGGGGTTTGGTGAAATGGAGCATCAGCCTGGAATGCTGTGGGGTTTGGTGAAATGGAGCGTCAGCCTGGAATGCTGCGGGGTTTGGTAAAATTGAGCATCAGCCTGGAATGCTACGGGGTTTGGTAAAATGGAGCATCAGCCTGGAATGCTGCAGGGTTTGGTGAAATGGAGCGTCAGCCTGGAATGCTGCGGGGTTTGGTAAAATTGAGCGTCAGCCTGGAATGCTGCAGGGTTTGGTGAAATGGAGCATCAGCCTGGAATGCCGCAGGGTTTAGTGAAATGGAGCGTCAGCCTGGAATGCTGCGGGGTTTGGTAAAATTGAGCGTCAGCCTGGAATGCTGCAGGGTTTGGTGAAATGGAGCATCAGCCTGGAATGCCGCAGGGTTTAGTGAAATGGAGCGTCAGCCTGGAATGCTGCGGGGTTTGGTAAAATTGAGCGTCAGCCTGGAATGCTGCAGGGTTTGGTGAAATGGAGCATCAGCCTGGAATGCTGCAGGGTTTGGTGAAATGGAGCATCAGCCTGGAATGCTGCAGGGTTTGGTGAAATGGAGCATCGGCCTGGAATGCTGCGGGGTTTGGTGAAATGGAGCATCAGCCTGGAATGCCGCGAGGTTTGGTGAAATGGAGCGTCAGCCTGGAATGCTGCAGGGTTTGGTAAAATTGAGCGTCAGCCTGGAATGCCGCAGGGTTTAGTGAAATGGAGCATCAGCCTGGAATGCTACGGGGTTTGGTGAAATGGAGCATCAGCCTGGAATGCTGCGGGGTTTGGTAAAATGGAGCATCAGCCTGGAATGCTGTGGGGTTTGGTGAAATGGAGCATCAGCCTGGAATGCTGCGGGGTTTGGTAAAATTGAGCGTCAGCCTGGAATGCTGCGGGGTTTGGTGAAATGGAGCATCAGCCTGGAATGCCACGGGGTTTGGTGAAATGGAGCATCAGCCTGGAATGCTGCGGGGTTTGGTAAAATGGAGCGTCAGCCTGGAATGCTGCGGGGTTTGGTAAAATGGAGCATCAGCCTGGAATGCCGCAGGGTTTGGTAAAATGGAGCATCAGCCTGGAATGCCGCAGGGTTTAGTGAAATGGAGCATCAGCCTGGAATGCCGCGGGGTTTGGTGAAATGGAGCATCAGCCTGGAATGCCGCGGGGTTTGGTGAAATGGAGCATCAGCTTGGAATGCCGCAGGGTTTAGTGAAATGGAGCATCAGCCTGGAATGCTACGGGGTTTGGTAAAATGGAGCATCAGCCTGGAATGCTGCGAGGTTTGGTAAAATGGAGCGTCAGCCTGGAATGCTGTGGGGTTTGGTGAAATGGAGCATCAGCCTGGAATGCTGCAGGGTTTGGTAAAATGGAGCATCAGCCTGGAATGCTCCAGGGTTTGGTGAGATGGAGCATCAGCCTGGAATGCTGCAGGGTTTGGTGAAATGGAGCATCAGCCTGGAATGCTGCGGGGTTTGGTGAAATGGAGCGTCAGCCTGGAATGCTGCAGGGTTTGGTAAAATGGAGCGTCAGCCTGGAATGCCACAGGGTTTGGTGAAATGGAGCATCAGCCTGGAATGCCACAGGGTTTGGTGAAATGGAGCATCAGCCTGGAATGCTACGGGGTTTGGTAAAATGGAGCATCAGCCTGGAATGCTGTGGGGCTTGGTGAAATGGAGCATCAGCCTGGAATGCCGCAGGGTTTAGTGAAATGGAGCGTCAGCCTGGAATGCTGTGGGGTTTGGTGAAATGGAGCATCAGCCTGGAATGCTGCAGGGTTTGGTAAAATGGAGCATCAGCCTGGAATGCTCCAGGGTTTGGTGAGATGGAGCATCAGCCTGGAATGCTGCAGGGTTTGGTGAAATGGAGCATCAGCCTGGAATGCTGCGGGGTTTGGTGAAATGGAGCGTCAGCCTGGAATGCTGCAGGGTTTGGTAAAATGGAGCGTCAGCCTGGAATGCCGCAGGGTTTGGTGAAATGGAGAGTCAGCCTGGAATGCCGCAGGGTTTGGTGAAATGGAGAGTCAGCCTGGAATGCCACAGGGTTTGGTGAAATGGAGCATCAGCCTGGAATGCCACAGGGTTTGGTGAAATGGAGCATCAGCCTGGAATGCTACGGGGTTTGGTAAAATGGAGCATCAGCCTGGAATGCTGTGGGGCTTGGTGAAATGGAGCATCAGTCTGGAATGCCACAGGGTTTGGTAAAATGGAGCATCAGCCTGGAATGCTGTGGGGTTTGGTGAAATGGAGCATCAACCTGGAATGCTGTGGGGTTTGGTGAAATGGAGCATCAGCCTGGAATGCTGCAGGGTTTAGTGAAATGGAGCATCAGCCTGGAATGCTGTGGGGTTTGGTGAAATGGAGCATCAGCCTGGAATGCTGCGGGGTTTGGTGAAATGGAGCATCAGCCTGGAATGCTGTGGGGCTTGGTGAAATGGAGCATCAGCCTGGAATGCCACGGGGTTTGGTGAAATGGAGCATCAGCCTGGAATGCCGCAGGGTTTAGTGAAATGGAGCATCAGCCTGGAATGCTACGGGGTTTGGTAAAATGGAGCATCAGCCTGGAATGCTGCAGGGTTTGGTGAAATGGAGCATCAGCCTGGAATGCTACGGGGTTTGGTAAAATGGAGCATCAGCCTGGAATGCTGCAGGGTTTGGTGAAATGGAGCGTCAGCCTGGAATGCTGCGGGGTTTGGTGAGATGGAGCGTCAGCCTGGAATGCTGCGGGGTTTGGTAAAATGGAGCGTCAGCCTGGAATGCTGCGGGGTTTGGTGAAATGGAGCGTCAGCCTGGAATGCTGCGGGGTTTGGTGAGATGGAGCATCAGCCTGGAATGCCACAGGGTTTGGTGAAATGGAGCATCAGCCTGGAATGCTGCGGGGTTTGGTGAGATGGAGCATCAGCCTGGAATGCTGCGGGGTTTGGTGAAATGGAGCATCAGCCTGGAATGCTGCAGGGTTTGGTGAAATGGAGCATCAGCCTGGAATGCCGCAGGGTTTGGTGAAATGGAGCATCAGCCTGGAATGCCGCAGGGTTTGGTGAAATGGAGCATCAGCCTGGAATGCCGCAGGGTTTGGTGAAATGGAGCATCAGCCTGGAATGCTGCGGGGTTTGGTGAGATGGAGCATCAGCCTGGAATGCTGCGGGGTTTGGTGAAATGGAGCATCAGCCTGGAATGCCACGGGGTTTGGTGAAATGGAGAGTCAGCCTGGAATGCTGCGGGGTTTGGTAAAATGGAGCGTCAGCCTGGAATGCTGCGGGGTTTGGTGAAATGGAGAGTCAGCCTGGAATGCTGCGGGGTTTGGTGAAATGGAGAGTCAGCCTGGAATGCCGCGAGGTTTGGTAAAATGGAGCGTCAGCCTGGAATGCTGCGGGGTTTGGTGAAATGGAGAGTCAGCCTGGAATGCCGCGGGGTTTGGCGGAATGGAGCGTGAGCCTGGTTTGTCTTGCCGACGTTCTTGTTACAATGTATCCAGCATCCGACTCTTTTTGCATTCTCTCTGCTTTCCTCATCGTTGAGAGCAGAAACGCGGCAATTATGTCCTCCGTGTGTTGCATATTTAATTCCTCCTTGTTTAAAATGACATAAAAACCTAAGCAGAACTGATGGCTCAATTAAACCTGCCGAGAGCGTGCGTTTAATTTGAAAATGCCATCTGTAATTTCCGCGTCAGGATCGGGGACGGCGATTAAAGGTTTCCGAGGTCACTGACGATCGTTTCGAAGTGTTTGGAAGTGTCTGGTGATACACAAACTGCAAGGCCGTGAGGTCAGAAGGTTAAAGTGGATCAGAAGTCTACTTTAGAAGTCTCTACTATCTCCTGCTAAACCACATTTGCAGGGGCGTATCTAGGGGGGGGGGGTCAGGTGAGCCCCGGGTGCAGCAGGTCAGGGGGTGCAAAGAAGGGAGCACCATGTCGAATCTTTGCCCTGGGTGCCAGAAAGCCTAGCAACAAAAAAATGTACCTGTGCGAAGTGGTGGACTGGGGCCAAAAATCAGATCTGCAATATGTAAATGAAGCCACGCCTATCCCATTGAGGGATGGCTGAAGCCACGCCCCCACATTAATTGATGAATGGGAGATAGGATGTAACAGTTACAACTATAGAAACATTTTGAATAGGGAAAGGAATCATTTATTGATGCAGATCTGCATGTTACACCTCAAAGAGGGACAATATGTCAATGAAGCCACGCCTCTCCCATTGAGGGATGGCTGAAGCCACGCCCCCACATTAATTGATGAATGGGAGATAGGATGTAACAGTTACAACTATAGAAACATTTTGAATAGGGAAATGAATCATTTATTGATGCAGATCTGCATGTTACACCTCAAAGAGGGACAATATGTAAATGGAGCCACGCCTCTCCCATTGAGGGATGGCTGAAGCCACGCCCTCTTGTTGATTGATGAATAGGGGATAGGGTGTAACAGTTACAACAAAAGAAACACTTTAAATAGGCAAATGAATCGTTTATTGCTGCAGATCTGGATGTTACACCTCAAAGAAGGACAATATGTAAATGAAGCCACGCCTCCTCATTGAAAGATGGCTGAAGCCACGCCCCCTCTTTGTTTGATGGATAGGAGATAGGATGTAACAGTTACAATAGAAACACTTTGAATAGGCAAATAAATAATTTATTGCTGCTGATCTGCATGTTACACCTCAAAGAGGGACAAATGAGAACAACGAGGGACAGGGGGACATGGACTCAAAAGAGGGACAATCCCTCCAAATCAGGGACACTTGGGAGGTATATATTATGCCTTTCTTTCATGGAGTCCCAGCTAAGTTCACAAACCGACACATAAAAGCAACGGCTGAGCCATTTTGTTATCTTCTTTCTAAAACTTTTTACTTTTATGGCTAAATTATTTTGTATGTCTTTTGTTCCAGTTTCTCTCTTGTCTCCTTTATCAGCACTAAGCGAATTTACTGCTCTATAACAAAGTTGTGCGCCTCGTAGCATCGCACTCAGCGCAGTTTTATTTTCTGCCAGACTATAGTTGCCGGCGCCGGCGGCTGTGTCCTACGTAGCAATGGGACAATTTGGCGTTTTTTTTTTATTTTTATTTATTTTATATGAAACAAGGTGTTTGTGTTTCTCTTTTATGTTACAGTAAAATTTTCTGCTTTGTTTTTATTTTCCAGAAACTTGGACCTTACAGGGGGAATATTTTTTACTTTCTTTTTGCAGCAGCTGCAAGTTTTGCTTTTTTTTTTTAGTTTATTGCAGTTAGAGATTTAGCTAGTAAAAGCTTGTGAAAGTTCTATTTGTCTGTAGCCAGGGCAGGCGTTAGCGCTGGGTGCACCTGGGCAGGTGACAGGGCCCCTGCACCTTGGGAGGGCCCACCTAATCCCCTATACCTGGGCAGCCGTAGGCCCTTATACAGGGTCAAGGTCCAGATTAATGTGGGCAATCTGTTTGTACGGGGGGGCATACAAGATAGGCTCTCTTATTCAGGGTGAGAGTTCGGATTAATGTGAGCAATCTGTATGTACAGGGGAGGAAATATAAAAATAGGCTCTTAAAGTGGACCAACACCCAGGGGTGATCGGCCCGGGAATCTATAAGATTCCCGGGCCGATCACCTCCCTCACCGTGGGACATCCGAGATTGGGATGTCCCGCGGGGTGAAACCCCCCCCAAAAAACCTTACCTTATCCCGTGCTCCCCTCTAGACGTGCGCGCGCCCGCGCCGGCCGTTTGTGAATGGCCGGCGCAGGCGCGCGCCCTGTATGAGTGACGTGCGGGAGGCGGCGGCGGACGCGCTGTCTTGTCCGTCGCTGTCACCTGCTTGTCCGTCGGTGGGGATTGGACGGCGCGGTCACGTGGGAGCGTGGTGAGGTGAGTTTTTGGGGCTTTCTGGGGGGTTTCACACAGCGGGGCACCCCCCCCCCCCGAAGTGGACCAAAACCCAGGATAGTCAAAATCCTGGGTGTTGGTCCACTTTAATCAGGGTGAGGGTCCAGATTAATGTGGGCAATCTGTATGTACATGGGGGGGATATACAAGATAGGCTCTTATTCAAGGTGAAGGTCCGTATTAATGTGGGTAATGTGTATGTACAGGGGGGAAACATATAAGATAGGCTCTTATTCAGGGTGAAGGTCTGGATTAATGTGGGCAATCTGTATGTATGGGGGGGAAACATATACAATAGGCTCTTATTCAGGGTGAAGGTCCGGATTAATGTGAGTAATGTGTATGTACAGGGGGGGAAACATATAAAATAGGCTCTTATTCAGGGTGAAGGTCAGGATTTTGACTATCCTGGGTTTTGGTCCTTGACCACAGGGTACCCTGATCGGGGATGCCCTGCTGCCCTGCTAGGTCGCCCGAACAAACTCACTTCTTCCTGGTCCTACGGCACATGCGCGGCCGTTCGTCCAATCAGCAGGCCCTGGCGGCCAAATCCTCTTTCACGAATGCCTGCTGCTGGCACGCGCCCTGCTAAAGGGATAGCGGGGATGTGGCCATTGCTTGCGCATGCGCCGTTGGACCGGGAGAGAAGGTGAGCTTCTGGGCGACCTGGAGGTTTCACACAGTGGGGCATCCCGATTTTGGATTCCCTGGGGGGAGGGAATCAAGCGGCCCTGGAATCTCATAGATCCCCGTGCCGATCTCTATAGATTTTGGTCCACTTTAAGTGTGGTGGAAGCTCCTGGGAAGAAAATCTGCTGGAGGCCCTTGACGCCCCTGATGCGGTATTTTTTTTTTTTCCATGGAAGCAAATATCTAGAGTCAGGATGGGGGATTAAAAAACAAGGAAAAGGGTTTTTTTCTTGGGTCCGCTGAAGTTCTTCTCATCCGCCGGACCACTGTGGGTTGTTGGTCGGCGGCCGGGGGGAAGTACAGCGGGTCCTCGAATTGCCTCTAAGTCACACACTGTCGTTATTATCAAACGTATTTATTCTAATCAAGTTAATCTACAATAAGCAGGAAAATATTATATTCATTCATAACACAACATTACTTTACATGTATTGCACCTTGTGTATCAGGAGTTAGGAGCCAACTCAGATAAAAAAGTCCTTAGGTACGTTAGTACTTTCGGGTGGGCTTTGGTTGTCGTCCTCCAATTTTCTGATCCTTTTACTGTTGATCCCTTCAATTTGTAGCAAAATCGGGTTTCAGCCCACAGCTTGTAGCAAGTTGTGGCCTTTCAACAGTTTGTAGCAAGTTGTGGCCTTTCAATGTTTAGTGGTGACAAAAGGGTACTCCGTCACATACGCGTTTCGCCGAGGCTTCTTCAGTGTGAGGGTCCATTATTTCTATTGATAGTGTATTTATATGCAGAGAAAAAGTATGGGCGGCACCAAACAATAAATTAACTTCAGTACAGGTAAAACCCTATTGGTATAAAGCAATACAGACACAAGAGGTGCCCCAACCCCAAAGGAAGGGATGTAACCAGAGACTAACAATGGCACCCTATTAAGGGGGGAAGATCAGGAGCAATGTTAGAAAATATTATTTTACATGTTTCTATGTAAGTATAATTCATCTCAAGTTTATTAAATTGTCACAATTTCATAAAAAGACATTAAAAACCCTTTAAAACATATAACACATGTATAAACTGCCATCAAATAGGAGGGGAGGGGATTTAATCCTAATATTAATAAATTAACAAATAATACTATATACATAAAAAAATTCATAAAGTGTTAGACACTTACCCTGTCGCCGTTCCGGGTCCCGCGGCGCGCTGTCGGGTGGGCTTCAGCGGGCTGCTGCCCGGCGGTCCCCGGGTCTCCCGTCCCCTCGGCACCGCCGTGGGGTCCAGGGGCTGGCGGCGCAGGACGCTGTTGGTGGCCGCGTCGCAGCCCGCTGCGCCGGCCTGCTGCTCTTCCTGGTGGCGTGGCGCTGCCTCCTCCAGGCGGGGGCGCGCCTGACTCACATCGTGCTCGCGCGCGCGCGCGCGCGAGCACGTCTCCTATATGCCTCCCGGCGGCGCTTTCCCCAGCGCGCCCGCCGGGGGCGAGTTTAAAGTGGCCAATCTGTGGCTGGGTCCTGGAATCGGACCCAGGGACTGGTCGGCCTGTCTGGCCTGGGCCGTCCAGCTCCTGGGACCGATCCCATTATTATTGTATGCACCAATCACCTTGGTTCCCTCCATTTTCCCTTTTCCCCAATGGCCAGTATTTATTATAAAGCCCTTCTGCTCCGGGTTCCCAGTGCCCGTTATAGCCTCTGGGTTCTGGATGTGTGTTACAGTGTCTCCTGTTATTATTCGGCTTTTGGACCTCGACTTACCTTGCTCGCTGCCTGCCCTGACCTTTCGCTTGCCTGACCCCTCTGATACCTCGCACCGTGACCTCCTGGATTTGACCTCGGCTCGTTTGACTACTCTTTGTTACCTCCTTCGGATACCTCGCCCTGTGACCTCCTGGTTTGACCTCGGCCTGTATTTGGACTTCTGCCATCCGGCATCCTCGTTCGGGACTCCCTGCCGTTCATCAGTCTCCACCTTAAGCTGGTATCCTTTGCGCCCTATAAGTCCTGGGGGCAACCGACTGGGAGAGACATTACCCGTGTCTCCTACAAGCGGGGGCTTGTCTATAGGCAGAAGAGGCGGTGGAGATTGGGGGTTACCAGCTCAAGACAGACAGGTGTTCGGTACAGTCCTGACAGTATAACGGGCCTGAAGAATGGACCAAATCCTGGAACAGGTGCAAGCCTTAACAGCGGCGGTAGAGCACCTGGCTCATCGGGTTGCGGCCCAGGAGAACCGTCCTGCTCCTAACGTCCCCAGTCCTCAGGGGACTCCGGCCGCAATGTTGGTGGAACCAAAAATTCCACTCCCAGAAAAATTTCACGGCGACAGGGCAAAATTTGCCAACTTCCGGGACTCTTGCAAATTGTACTTCCAGCTCCGTCCTGTCTCTTCAGGGTCACAAGAGCAGCGGGTCGGGTTGATTATCTCCCTCCTTCAAGGAGATCCTCAATCCTGGGCCTTTAGTTTGTTATCCCAGGATCCAGTTCGTCTCTCTGTGGACAGTTTCTTCTCCGCGATGGAGGTTCTTTATGATGATCCCGACAAAGGGGCCACAGCTGATGCTAAGTTGCGTACTCTTCGCCAGGGACGCCGTCCAGCCGAAGATTATTGCTCGGAATTCCGTCGCTGGGCGGTAGACTCCCGCTGGAACAATCCTGCCCTCAATCGGTCAATTCCGGCTTGGATTGGCTGATTCCGTCAAGGACACCTTGGTGAATTATCCGGAACCTCAGACCCTAGATGAGTTAATGCACCTCGCCATTCGCATTGACCGTCGGCTTCGGGAAAGACGCCAAGAAAAAGGGTCGCATGCTGAGACAGCTTCAAGATCTGAGGCCCCAGTAGCACAACCTTCGGAAGAGCCCATGCAACTGGGTGCCACAAGGCTCACCGAAGTCGAGAGACGTCGACGCTTATCCGAGGGGCTATGTCTGTACTGTGGTGGAACCGGCCATATGGTCAGACTATGCCCAAAGAAGCCGTCGGGAAACTCCAGAGCCTAGGGGGTTTCGAGGGGGCCCTCCTAGGCTGTAAGGTATCACCTCAAGTATCGTCTCCAGTTCTTATTCCAGTTCAGATAAAAATTAATTTTAAATTTCTGAATTTGAAGGCTCTCCTAGACTCCGGAGCAGCCGGGAACTTCCTTGACTCTGAGTTAGCGCGGAGTTTAGGAATTATGATCCAGCCCTTGCCGACTCCCATCCGGGTCTCTGCCATTGATGGCACACCGGTGGCCGGGGGTTTAGTTCGGTTCAGAACCCCTCCTGTACAGTTTAAAGTGGGAGCCAATCACTCTGAAGTAATCAGTTTTTTGGTCTTGAGTATGCCTAGTACCCCTCTAATTTTGGGATTGCCATGGTTACGGGAGCACAATCCCCAAATTGACTGGGTCTCAGGGAGAATCGTAAAGTGGGGGCTCCAATGTTTTCAGAGTTGTTTGGAACTTCCGGTCAGGGTTGCGCATCTAGCTCCAGCTGGAGTCCCCACTCCGTACTTAGAATTTGCTGATGTCTTTTCTGAAAGGGCGGCAGACAAACTTCCTCCCCATAGACCGTGGGATTGCCCTATTGAACTTCTCCCCGGTACCATGCCTCCCAGAGGGAGAATATTTAATTTAACCCGAACTGAAACCCTTGCCATGCGGGAATATATTGCGGAAAACCTAGAGAAGGGGTTTATTCGACCATCATCTTCCCCGGCAGGAGCAGGGTTTTTTTTTGTAGAAAAGAAAGATGGGGGACTCCGCCCCTGTATTGATTATTGGGGTTTAAATAACATCACTATAAAAAATAAGTATCCCCTACCACTTATTGAGGGATTATTTACACAGGTGGTTGGGGCGCAGGTTTTTTCCAAACTCGATCTCCGGGGGGCCTATAACCTCATTAGAATTAGGCAGGGGGACGAGTGGAAGACGGCCTTCAATACCCTTGAGGGGCATTATGAGTATTTGGTAATGCCTTTTGGCTTGTGCAATGCCCCCGCGGTCTTTCAAAGTTTCGTTAACGAAATTTTTAGGGACTATCTTGGCCGTTTTGTGGTCGTTTATTTAGATGACATTCTGATTTTTTCTTCGTCCCTTGACGAACATCGCAAACATGTGTGTCTGGTCTTGCAAAAACTCAGGGAAAACTGTTTATATGCTAAGTTAAAGAAGTGTCAATTTGAAGTATCAGAGGTTCCATTTCTCGGTTATATTATTTCTAAATCTGGTCTATCCATGGATCAGTCTAAAGTGAAGGCAGTCTTAGAATGGGAGCAGCCCAGGGATCTGAAGGGCCTGCAAAGGTTTCTGGGCTTCGCTAATTTTTACAGGAGGTTCATTAAGAATTTTTCTGCCCTAGTAACACCATTGACCAATCTTACCAAGAAAAGCGGGTATCCCTCAGTTTGGCCTGTTCAAGCGGTCCAGGCCTTCGAGAATCTTAAAGGGGTGTTTAGTTCCGCTCCGGTCCTAGTTCATCCGGACGAGCAATTGCCCTTCTTTGTGGAGGTAGATGCTTCTGAAATTGCAGTAGGGGCGGTTTTGTCACAATATTGCGGATCACCTGAACGCCTTCATCCATGTGCTTTCTTTTCCAAGAAATTCTCGGGGGCCGAAAGAAATTACGATATCGGCAACAGAGAATTATTGGCCATCAAGTTAGCCTTTCAGGAATGGAGACATTGGCTGGAGGGGGCTCAGTACCCAGTCACAGTCTTTACGGATCATAAAAATCTAGAATACATTCAATCTGCTAAAAGACTAACTCCAAGACAGGCCCGCTGGTCCTTGTTCTTTTCCCGGTTTAACTTTTCTATAACCTATAAGCCTGGATCCAAAAACGTTAAAGCGGATGCCCTGTCTCAGAGTTTTTCTTTCCCTGACTTACCTGAAAGGTTGGACACTCCCATCTTACCCCACTCCCTAGTGGTAGCCGCTATCCAACCCCAACTTCCTGATCTAGCTCAGTTCCAGGCCGAAGCTCCACCTGAAAAACCTGAGTCGGCCCAGTTTGTGCCTTCTACTTACCGTACTGCCTTTTTGTCCCATTTTCACGATACTAAAACAGCGGGTCATCCGGGGGTCAAGAAAACCATTGCCTTATTGACGCGCCAAGTTTGGTGGCCATCTATTAGGAGGGACGCTCAAAAATTTGTCTTAGCCTGTAAAGTCTGTGCTCGAAGTAAATCTTTAAGACATTCTCCTGAAGGCCCACTCCTACCATTACCCATTCCTGCCTCTCCATGGACCCATCTGGCCATGGACTTTGTTACAGATCTTCCCCCTTCCCAGGGATATACTGTTATTTGGGTAGTTGTGGACCGCTTTAGCAAGATGGCTCATTTCATTCCTTTAAAAAAACTTCCCTCAGCTCAAATATTAGCTCAACTCTTCATCACTCACATTTTTAGAATCCACGGTATTCCAGTGGACATTGTTTTGGATAGGGGGTCCAATTTGTCTCCCGGTTTTGGAGGGCTTTCTGTACGAAGCTGGGTTTCACCATCTCTCTTTCCTCGGCTTTCCATCCTCAGTCGAATGGACAAACCGAGAGAACAAACCAATCTTTAGAACAGTATTTGCGTTGTTTTACGGCTGATACCCAGACTGACTGGGCCTTCTTCTTACCATTTGCTGAATTTGCATTTAACAACGCTTCACATTCTTCCACGGGGGTTTCTCCCTTCCATTGTGTCTATGGCAAAGACCTGAAGTTTTCTGCCCTTCCGGACCAACCCTCTAGAGTTCCCTCCGTGGATGAATGGGTTTCCAAATGGCCAGAGGAATGGAATAAGATCCAACAGCATCTGACTAAGGCCGCTCTTCAACAGAAAGAAATTTCAGATCGTAAACGTTCCTCTAACCCTGGTTATAAGGTGGGAAACTGGGTTTGGCTTTCAGCTAAGAACTTGGCCTTACGCCAACCCTCCGCTAAGTTAGGGCCTAAATTTATTGGCCCCTTCCCCATAGCACGGAAAATCAATCAGGTTACGTATCAGTTAGCCCTCCCTTCGTCCATGAAAATTTGTAGATCTTTTCACGTTTCTCTTCTTAAGCCTGCTAGAAACCATGAACCCAATAGTCCCCCTAGTCCTGTGTTAGTCGATGGGCATCAGGAATTTGAAATTGCCCGGATTCTTGACTCCCGCCTTTTTAGGAACTCTCTTCAGTATTTAATTGACTGGATGGGGTACTGCCCGGAAGAAAGATCTTGGGTTCCGGCCAGAGAGGTTCATGCGCAGAATTTGGTAAAGAGATTTCACAGGGAGAATCCTTTGAAACCCAGCTTGGAGGGTCCAGTGGCCCCTCCTCAGGGGGGGGGCAATGTTAGACACTTACCCTGTCGCCGTTCCGGGTCCTGCGGCGCGCTGTCGGGTGGGCTTCAGCGGGCTGCTGCCCGGCGGTCCCCGGGTCTCCCGTCCCCTCGGCACCGCCGTGGGGTCCAGGGGCTGGCGGCGCAGGACGCTGTTGGTGGGCGCGTCGCAGCCCGCTCCGCGCGGCTGCGCCGGCCTGCTGCTCTTCCTGGTGGCGTGGCGCTGCCTCCTCCAGGCGGGGGCGCGCCTGACTCACATCGTGCTCGCGCGCGCGCGAGCACGTCTCCTTTATGCCTCCCGGCGGCGCTTTCCCCAGCGCGCCCGGCGGGGGCGAGTTTAAAGTGGCCAATCTGCGGCTGGGTCCTGGAATCGGACCCAGGGACTGGTCGGCCTGTCTGGCCTGGGCCGTCCAGCTCCTGGGACCGATCCCATTATTATTGTATGCACCAATCACCTTGGTTCCCTCCATTTTCCCTTTTCCCCAATGGCCAGTATTTATTATAAAGCCCTTCTGCTCCGGGTTCCCAGTGCCCGTTATAGCCTCTGGGTTCTGGATGTGTGTTACAGTGTCTCCTGTTATTATTCGGCTTTTGGACCTCGACTTCCCTTGCTCGCTGCTTGCCCTGACCTTTCGCTTGCCTGACCACGATTCTGCCTGACCCCTCTGATACCTCGCACCGTGACCTCCTGGATTTGACCTCGGCTCGTTTGACTACTCTTTGTTACCTCCTTCGGATACCTCGCCCTGTGACCTCCTGGTTTGACCTCGGCCTGTATTTGGACTTCTGCCATCCGGCATCCTCGTTCGGGACTCCCTGCCGTTCATCAGTCTCCACCTTAAGCTGGTATCCTTTGCGCCCTATAAGTCCTGGGGGCAACCGACTGGGAGAGACATTACCCGTGTCTCCTACAAGCGGGGGCTTGTCTATAGGCAGAAGAGGCGGTGGAGATTGGGGGTTACCAGCTCAAGACAGACAGGTGTCCGGTACAGTCCTGACATAAAGTGTCAAGTGCTTCCAGAGTGCATCAGAACCAAGTATATATAAGCATAACAGTGCAAACCATGCTGGCAATGAGGTAGGTGCAAGTCACAAACAAAATACATGAAACATTATCTTACTTGCCAGGTAAAGTGCTAAGTGCAGACCACCACTGGGACCCCCAAAATCCCTGCGACGTGTTTCGTGACTTAAAGTCAGCTGCGTACTCTGCCCGAGGAAGTGACTTTAAGTCACAAAATGCGTCGCAGGGATTTTGGGGGTCCCAGAGTGCAAACCATCATGTGCAAAACAGACCAATGGCCTCTAACTATAAGCAGTGCAAAACCAGTGAATATTCACTCATCTAATTTGCATCAGAATAACCAATAATAATATTTACACCAATCTATGACTGCCCCCTTCCTCCCCACTTACCTCACCGACGCGCTGCGTGTTTCCCTCACCACTTTAACCCTTATATATCTATATCACTATTCTTAATTGCGCTAGCACTTTCTTTGTAGCCATTCATACAAAAGGCATCAGAATACATTAATTCAATCAGTATTAGTTATGATAATATATTGACCTTATTTGGTTTTAGATATGCATTAGCCCCAGAATTTCTCCCCATCAAGCTTTTCTTGATTTTACATTTTCTTATGTGTATATGTTTGTGTTTATGCGTGTTTTGAGCAAACAGAATCGGTGGTACCAGTAAACCACCCAAGGGGAACAAGTACTTAAGGGCACCAGCTATCTTCTAACCATAAAGAACACTAATAATTCATCAAAAATAGATTTATTAATCCATAACTGTATAAAACATCAACATACAACATACAAAACAATCACCTATATTTAAAATCCACAAACATATAATTATCATCCAGCAGGAGTGACCCTATAGAAATGCTACCTACCTAAACAATATATGTACAGAGTAAAAAGAAATCTCTAAAAAAATCCATCATGTCCTAAACCAAAGTGCTATAGTGCAATAGAAGATAAAGTGCTGAGTGCTAAGTAAATATGTGCACTACATGTGCAAATATAATGCCAGGCCGACAAGACCGACCTGCACCTCAGTGTGATAAGCTTTCTCACCCCTGCTGGAAGGATCCTCACCAACGCGTTCCATGCCCACCCGGCACTTTCTCAAGGTGCATTTATGTGTGTTTTGCATTGCTGGCATAACTTCTTATTAAATCATTAAAGTTACTAGAACAAACACAGAGGGAGGGGCTTAGCACCCCAGATCCTTGCCACAACCCCCTCTAAATAGGAGCACCAACACATCATAAATGATCCAAATATCATTTTATTTATATCATATCAAAAAAAGATCATAAAAGCAACATCAAACATTTACTAGACATACAACACTTAGGCCCTTATTTATGAAGGAATAGCGACAGGTAGCGACTGGTGAGCGGCCGGTAATGACGGGCCCCGCCACGAGAACGCCGGCTCCCCACCACAATCACACATTTATCAAGCCAATCCTGCTTAGCGACTGAGATAGCGCCATATAGCCACTCATTCATCATTATTCCAGCCTCAGCCCACAGCACCAGCATCCGACCTTGAACAGCGACAGGTATGACCTCTCGCTACCTGGCGCTCTCCAATGCATTTCAATGGAACAATCTTTAAATATTAATAATTAATTGTTATTAATTTTTTTTTTTTTTTTTAAATGTGAAAAATTCTGTGACCACTTCTGCCATTTTAGATAAATTTGTACAGAATTGATATTACAAGTCTGATATTAATGTATTCATATTACTAAATTATTTAAAAAACTTGTTTTTTTTGGTTTCCAAAAATATGGTTGTTTGGGGGTTAAAAAACTACTTTTAACCCATCGCCGCCAGCGCTCTGGGGTTTAAACAAGCATTTTACAGCGCGAGAATTTTTTGAGCGTGATTTTTTAATGAATATGGTGGGAGCCAGTCGCTAGGGCCAGTCGCTATCATGCGCTCCCATACAACACGGAACCTGACAAATAGTGACTCCTCACCCAATATTCAACATTACGGCAAACCGACTGAGTCGCTATCAACTACCGAACAACGGCCAAGCACAGCGACTACTAGCGGGCGCTCTGAAAATGCCGCTACAGTTGCTCAACTGTCTCTACCTGCCGCTATTAATGAATCGGCCTCTTATTAAAAACACAACTGCACCTGTCCAAACAGTACTCTTTACAATATAAGAATTATTAGTCATAAAGATGTACCCATATATTTATAATTATAATAATTGCCCTGGGAGCTGCCAACAATTATTTGATTAGTTGTCCCTGATCTCTATACAATGATGTTACAAATCTGTATATATACAAATTAATTATAAATCAATTGCTAATTTAATAATAGACATAACCTAATGATATTGCCAAGTGTATTAATTTAATTATTAAATTTACATATATAATTATTGTGCCCACACGAGTCCTAATAATCTAATAAACATATCTAAGAATTATTTTGATTTTGGATTGCTTGAGTATGGCCGGACTCAATCAAATTGATGGAATCCGGCCAACCCCGAGCAGACAAATACACCGGTGATATAACCATATACAATCTATGTGGGTGTGAATTAATAAATAAATTGATTTGTAAATTAAATTAAATTAAATTAAAAAATATATAATCTGTTATCGTGTATATCAAAAAGCTATAATACAAATAATCAACCAATAAACTTATCACATGACTCGTGTACCAACAATTAATATACAATCAAGATAAAAATCATGTGTAGAAAATTCCCAATATAAATCTATTCAAACCAATACCCGTCAGAGACAAGTGAATACTATCAGGCTGATTCATCATTAGCGCCAGGTAGCGACAGATGAGCGTCTGTAGCGGCATTTTCAGAGCGCCCGCTAGTAGTCGCAGTGCTCGGCAGTGAGTCGCTATTTGACCAGTACAGCGCTGTATGGGAGCGCATGTTAGCGACTGCTCATAGCGACCGACTCACACCATATTCAGCAAAAAAACAGCCTCACAAATCTCTGGCGCTGAAAAATATTTGTTTGAAGCCCAGAGCGCAGGAGGCGGTGTGATTAAAGTCTGTTTTCAGCATCTATCCACCAGTAACAAAGCGAAAACATATGGAATTACATTGTAACAACATTGTAACATGAACACTTTAATGGCAGAGCTGTGATGTCATTTCTGCAGAAATATATAAAACATGAAAAAATTATGAAAAAACAGCTTTTTCAATGTCAGGAGAGGTCACAGAATTATTTGTGATTTTTTGGGGAAAAAAAAAAACCCGTTTAAAGAGAAGAAAAGGATCGTCCATTGAAATGTATGGGAGAGCGACAGGTAGCGAGAGGTCATACCTGGTGCTGTGCAAGGCTGAACGCCGGCGCTGTTCGCTGAGGCTGTAAAAATGATGAATCAGACGCTACATGGCGCTATTCCAGTCGCTAAACAGATTCTGCTTAATAAATGTGTAATTGCGTGCCGTGTCCGGCGTTGACCAGTCGCTACCTGTCGCTACCTCTCATTAACCAGGCGCTACCTGACGCTATCTCTTCTTAAATAAGGGCCTAAATGGAATTTCAGATCCAGTCCCCTGTGCCATCCGGGCCATATCATTTACTGCGATAGAGGGGGCATGCCGGGGCTTTGCATGTTTGTAGAAACAGGTTACCCACCCCCTCACTTCACACACTGAGTGGATGAACCATTCTCCTCTCCTGTAAAACCACATTGCTCCTTGCTCCAATCCAATGACTCGAATGATCACAACACTGCGCACTATTAGACCAATGCATACGCATGTGAGTAACCAACGCCACTAAGAAACAAAACACAAGCCAATTTCTAGTATGAGTGGATAAGCCGTGCGCTTGTTTAAAACTTGTCTACATACAGGCTGATTCATGACTAACGCCAGGTAGCGACAGATGAGCGTCTGTAGCAGGCATTTCAGAGCGCCCGCTAGTAGTCGCTGTGCTCGGCTGTGGTTCGCTAGTTCAGAGCAACCCAGTCGCTGTGCAGCATTAATGAATACATTGTGGGGAGTTGCTATATTAGCAGTACAGCGCTGTATGGGAGCGCATGGTAGCGACTGGTCAGTGCGACCGACTCACATCATATTCATAAAAAAAACAGCCTCACACACCGCCGGCGCTCAAAAATGCTTCGCTGTAGCCCAGAGCGCCGGAGGCTGTGCGATTAAAGGCTGTTTTTGAACATGTATCCACCAGTAACAAAGCGAAAACATATGGAATGACATTGTTATAACATTGTGACGTGACCACATTAATGCCAGACCTGTAATGTCAATTCTGCATAAATAAATAAAAACTGAAAAATGTTTGCAGAAACGGCATTTTCTAGGCCAGGAGAGGTCACAACATTATTTGAGAATAAAAAAATTAAATTAAATTAACACCCCCTGTTTAAAGAGAAGTAAAAGAAAGTCCATTGAAATGTATGGGAGAGCGACAGGTAGCGAGAGGTAAGACGCGGCGCTCTGCAAGGCTGAACGCTGGTGTTGTACACTGAGAATAATGATGAATCGGACGCTACATGGCGTTATCCCAGTCGCTCACCAGAATTGGCTTCATAAATGTGTAATTGCTGCCGTGTCCGGCGTTCACCTGACACTACCTGGCGCTATCCCTTCATGAATAAGGCCCCTAGTGCTGTACTGTGCTGTGTGCGCTATGCTTGGACCCCACCCACCAAAAAAAAGAAGACTTTGAATGGCTTCCCGGGGGTTCCAGCAACCAACTTGTTATTCAAGGATAGAACTGAAAAAAGTTCGTTGATTGGTTGCCAGGGTTTGGTGAGAAAGCAACCAGACCTTGAGAACTGGACAAAACAAAGGGGGTTATTTAAGAAGGGATAGCGCCAGGTAGCGGCAGGCAGCGTCTGGTGAACGCTGGGCGCTGTGCGCAAAACCACATTTATGAAAATGACGGCACCATGTAGCGTCACATGTATTATTACAGGCGGCTCAGCATATAGCGCCTCTAACAGCGTCATGTAGCGTCACATGTATTATTACAGGCGGCTCAGTGTATAGCGCCGGCGCTCTAGCTTCCAGAGCCAGGTATTACCTTTCGCTCAGTGTCGCTCTCCCATACATTTCAATGGCTGTTCATTTGCTTGTGTATAAACAGCGTGTTTGACATTTTTTTTGCTCCAATCATTGTGTGACGTCTCCTGGCTGCAAACAAACACTTTTAGAAACTTTTTTGACTTTTTATATTTTTAATCAGAATTGTCATTACAGGTCTGGCACTAAAGTGTTAATGTAACAGCGTTACAACAATGTCATTCCATGTGTTTTCGCTTTGTTACCGGTGGATATCACACAGCGTCTGGCGCTCTATGCTATAGTGACCAGCTTTAGATCGCCGACGCTGTGACGCTGGATTTAAGGATCGTCCATAGAAATGTATGGGAGAGCGCCAGGTAGGGAGAGGTAATACGTGGCGCTGTGCAAGGCTGAACTCCGGCGCTGTACACTGAGCCTGGGATAACAATGAATCAGACGCTACATGAAGTTGTTCCAGTCGTTCACCAGATTTGGCTTCATAAATGTGAAATTGCTGCCGTGTCCGGCGTTCATCTGCCGCTACCTTGCGCTAGAGCTTCATGAATAAGGCCCTATGTGTCTAGCCCTACTTTCAGGCTGGACCACTGAGTCTGGTTGCCTGCGTACTGTGTGCAGTTCTGGAGACCTCACCTGCAAAAAGACATTGGCCTTGATTCAATAAAGGTTGAAAAAAAATTCTCATGGTAGTAAAAGATTCAATTCATGAGAAAAAAGCCTGAGAATCAGGAGAGACTTAAAGAGGAAGGAAAGAAGGGAGAGAGGGGACATGATGGAGACCTTTATATATGTGACAGGAGGGAATAAGGTTCAGGAAGGGAAGTATCTTTAATAAGAAACTTTAAAATAGAACAAGGGGCCCAACCTGAAGCTAGTCGGAGGGAAGAAAAGGAGCAATGTTAGAGAATATTATGTTACAGAAAGAGTAGTAGATGCTTGGAACAAACTTCCAGCAGAGGTAGTTGAAAAATAGACAGTCAGTAAATGAGCACATGTCTGGGATAAGCCTCCACCTACCCTATGATAAAGAGAACATACAGTATACACATAAGATACAGAGAAAATACAGTATACACATAAGATAAAGAGAGAACGTACAGTATATACATAAGATAAAGAGAGAACATACAGTATACACATAAGATACAGAGAAAATACAGTATACACATAAGATAAAGAGAGAACGTACAGTATACACATAAGATACAGAGAAAATACAGTATACACATAAGATAAAGAGAGAACGTACAGTATATACATAAGATACAGAGAACATAAAGTATATACATAAGATAAAGAGAGAACATACAGTATACACATAAGATACAGAGAAAATACAGTATACACATAAGATAAAGAGAGAACGTACAGTATAGACATAAGATACAGAGAACATACAGTATATACATAAGATACAGAGAACATACAGTATACACATAAGATACAGAGATAACGTACAGTATAGACATAAGATACAGAGAACATACAGTATACACATAAGATACAGAGAACATACAGTATATACATAAGATACAGAGAACATACAGTATACACATAAGATACAGAGAACATACAGTATATACATAAGATAAAGAGAACATACAGTATACACATAAGATAAAGAGAACATACAGTATACACATAAGATAAAGAGAACATACAGTATATACATAAGATACAGAGAACATACAGTATATACATAAGATACAGAGAACATACAGTATACACATAAGATACAGAGAACATACAGTATATACATAAGATACAGAGAACATACAGTATACACATAAGATACAGAGAACATACAGTATATACATAAGATACAGAGAACATACAGTATACACATAAGATACAGAGAACATACAGTATACACATAAGATAAAGAGAACATACAGTATACACATAAGATAAAGAGAACATACAGTATATACATAAGATACAGAGAACATACAGTATACACATAAGATACAGAGAACATACAGTATATACATAAGATACAGAGAACATACAGTATACACATAAGATATAGAGAACATACAGTATACACATAAGATACAGAGAACATACAGTATACACATAAGATACAGAGAACATACAGTATATACATAAGATACAGAGAACATACAGTATATACATAAGATACAGAGAACATACAGTATACACATAAGATACAGAGAACATACAGTATATACATAAGATACAGAGAACATACAGTATATACATAAGATACAGAGAACATACAGTATACACATAAGATACAGAGAACATACAGTATATACATAAGATACAGAGAACATACAGTATACACATAAGATACAGAGAACATACAGTATACACATAAGATACAGAGAACATACAGTATAGACATAAGATACAGAGAACATACAGTATATACATAGGGGCAGACTAGATGGAGCGTATGGTCTCCTTCTACCGTCACCCTTCTATGTTTCTATTAGTAATCTTGTGCTCTGCAGCCTATTGTGATTCTCATATCTTGCCTTAGGAATCAGGGCTCATGCCCTTCACAGTCTGTATCAGGGCTCACGCCCGGCATAATCTGCAGTCTGTTTTCTGCCCAGCCCTCCATTATCTGTACTGGTGTCTATCTCTCCATTGTCTGTACTAGGGCCAAAACACTTTGTTGTATGTACTGAAGCCCAGACCCTCCACTGTCTGCACTGGGTCCCAGATCTTCCATCGTCTATCTGGATTTGCTGTGTACTCTCTCTCCTACTCTGCACTCCGGTTCCCAACACTGCTAACCATTTCTCAGTCTGTTACTCTGCCTACCTGTCCCCAGTCAGGTGACCATTGCTATGCCCTCAAGGGAGGAATTGGTTGCCTGGTTGAGTACCGCCTCCCTGTTCTGTGTCCCTATTCCCAAACCAAAAAACTCCCAAACCATCCGGGGTTGCCTGACAATATAATTTGCCTGGGCATGACATTAATCTCTCTTTTCTCATAGTTCCACAAAATCAACTGCCATTAACTATTTCCTACGACAAATCGTTAATGCTGGAAACCAAACTAAACTTTACTCCATCCTTAATTCACAATCAGAAGCTTATTCACTGCATACAAAATTATTGTCTGTGTCACAGAGCTATTTCTAATGGAGTAGCTATCCAGGGACTTAATTTAACTTCTGCTCCCAAAATCACTCCAAGAACATCAAAAACTTTACACCAAAATTCTTTAACTTTGGTCCACTCCCACCAGATGTGACTATGGGATCCTATGAATTGACAGCCCCGGAAGAAAAATCCCTGGGATGCCCCATCGTACTGAGCCATCTGTTCCGGTGTTATATAACATCTTAATGCAACCTTTACAGTGGCCATAACCGAAGCTGAAGGACCAAAAGATGCTTTCCACATCTTCTCCCAGGATTCATGGTCTCTCTCCTCCTTTAGCTCTCGCTCCCATCTCTTTCTATGCATCAGCTCCCCTTCATCTGTTCCAGAACTCAAGAGATTATAAATCTCTGAGACTGCCCCCTAGGATTAAGTAAAAAAACAATGTGTGTAGTTAAACTACTAGTATGACCAAACAAGGAGTCCCACCGCTCCCTAACCTACCCCTATAATACATGTGTGGCACCACTGTTCAAGTATCATTAAAGGAGCAGCATCGCGAAATTTGCATTAAAAAAGATAAATAATTAAATAGCCACTAGGGATGAGCGAACCGGTTTGGACGAACCGTAATTCGCTCCGAATTTCAGGTAAAATTCTATTCGGCACGAACTCGAATTTTTTTTGGTTCGTGCCGATCGAATTTTCGCTGAAATAAAAAAAAAAAAAATGCCAGCATGGTGGGAGCGGGCAGGCCGGCTACGCTGTCAGCGGGCGGCGGAAGCTGGCCCGCTGACAGCGCAGCCGGCCTGCCCGCTCCCACCATGCCGGCATTTTTTTAAAAAGCAAACACTTACCTGCATGGTCGGAGCGTGGAGGCCGGCGCCGCTCTCAGGCGCCCTCTGATGACGCGTCCTCTGATGACAGCTGAGAGCGGCTCCGGCCTCCACGCTCCGACCATGCAGGTAAGTGTTTGCCTTTTAAAAAAATGCCGGCATGGTGGGAGCGGGCAGGCCGGCTGCGCTGTCAGTGGGTCGGCGGCGCTGACAGGCGTAGCCGGCCTGCCCGCTCCCACCATGCCGGCATTTTTTTTTTTCAGATGAGCGATTCGTGAAAGTTCGATTCGGGCGAACCCGAATTTCTTGGGGAAATTCGGCGAATCGCCCGAATTAAACTTTCAAGAAGTTCGCTCATCTCTAATAGCCACACAATAGCTTCTAACATGTGTATAAATAATCTGGCGATAGAAAAAGGAAAAAAATATCTGCCTTTCTTTTAAACTGCATAATGACAATGGCTCAGTCCATTTGCTGAATAGGGGGATCTGCTGGGTTGTATTTAGTGAGCTGCTTCATTTAGCCCACTGGTCTCCTAGCAACACTTTACCTCAGAGGCTGACACTGTAATCAGTGGTAACGGCTGTGTGTGTGTGAGGTGAGATCAGGTGACTCAAATGTGTAAAATCTATACAAAATAAACTAAACTGACTGAAAATGACTGAAATTCTTCTTTGAATAACTGTGCAGGAAAATCTAAAGGTATTAAAGTGGAACAAAACCCTGAGTGGCCGACCCTGAAGTCTATAAGACCCGGCCATTGACCTTCCCCCCTTGGGCATTCTAAATCGGGATGCCCACTGTGTGAAACGACCCCTGGATAACCACAGATCCCCCCATTTTTCTGGCGCGCTCACGCAGATAGTCATTTAGACAGGCCGGGCGGCCAGGAAGGTTACTGCTCAGGCTCCCCATCTGCGTGCAAACAGCGCTGATTGGATGAGAGCCTGCGCATGCGCTGTGGGACAGGGAAAGGTACGTTTTCACAGGCGAACTTGGGGATTTCACATATCAGGGCATCCCGCCCCTAGGGGCACAAAACAAAACTCCAGATAGTGAAAATCCTGGGTTGGGCTTTGCTCAAAACACACAAAGCTGAAAGAAAGATCATATGGAAAAATGTGTTGAGAAAAGAGAGAGAAAATGGTAAACTGAAAGATTCTGCAGCAGAGCCAACATGAAGGGAAAACTGTCAAAATCAGCTAAATGACTTCTACAGCTTTTCTCTCTGTTTTAGATATATAAGTTCTGGCCAGGCAATGTTGCAATGTTGTTATCTTATGCTGGACGGCTGCCAGCACTGAACAGCTGATACTTTGTTACATTGTTTCCCCCCTCTCCTCAGCGTGGAACAGGCCAGAGTGTCGGGCTCCGCCACACAGAGGAGATAAACATGAGCTATTAGTCTCCAGCTGCTCAACACACACATCATTTTTTTCTAAATTTGTAATTCTTACTCCAACACTTACCTACATTCAAAGTACCATTTAAATATAAGTCACCAAGAAAAATTTGCGATACTGCTCCTTTAAGTAACATTTAATATTTTATTGAAGAGTACATCTACATTTAGTGAGACATGTTAAAAAACACATTTAGACAAAGCCTTGAAGGAGGAGGGGGTATAAGATGGTACATTGCTATTTCATGGTCGTAAACAATGAATATATATACACTTCTAATTATAGATACACTAAAGCCTGGCTGGTAATATCAAAGTGCTCAAATCTAACCTAAGAAACTATGAGTGAGCTAATTAATATCAATATATATGAACAAAGTGCTAGTGCAAAATTTAATTCAATTCAATTTATTGTTCGCCAAGTACATCGTGAGATGAACAAGGAATTCTTTTCGGGATATACACAGTGCAAAAAGAAAACAGTAGACAGATAACTACAGATACCGTTAAAAAGGAAGGGGAACACGGAAGACAGAGATACAGAAGCAGATAATCTCTTATAAAGTCAAGGTATAATCTCTTATAAAAACAGATAATCTCTTATAAAGTCAGAGTATGAAGACCAATCGGTTCCGGCTTGATCCTGGTCCTATGGTGCCTGGATATTGTTGAGGATACGGACAGCCAAAGGAAAGAAACCCTTCCTAGACCTAGAAGTCCTGCAGGCTGGGACTGCAAGACGTCGCCCAGATGGTAAGTAATGGAATAGGGCGTGTCCAGGGTGGGACGGATCCCGAAGTATCTTTCCAGCCCGCGTCTTGATTCTGTGGTTATGCAGTTCCTGCAGGGATGGTAAGGGGGCTCCGATTATTCTTTCTGCTGTCTTTATTGTTCTTTGGAGTCTACACTTGTCCCTTTTTGTAGCTCCTTCGAACCAGACAAAAGTGCAGAGGATATCACCATATGCTACAGTGTCATGAAAACACACATGAGGACCAGCCGGAAAGGTATCAGAAAAAACATCTAATCCAAAAAAACATATCTTACATCTCAAACAAGACCAAGTAGCCACCCCCCGCTCGCCGACGCGTTGCGTGACGTCAGCGCGTCACTTCCTCAGGGCAGTTTATATATATTGATATTAATTAGCTCACTGATAGTTTCTTAGGTTAGATTTTAGCACTTTGATATTACCAGCCAGGCTTTAGTGTTTCTATAATTAGAAGTGTATATATATTTATTGCTTACGGCCATGAAATAGCAATGTACCATCTTATACCCCCTCCTCCTTCAAAGCTTTGTCTAAATGTGTTATATGTTTTTTAACATGTCTCACTAAATGTAGATGTACTTTTAAATAAAATATTAAATGTTTGGATACTTAAAGTGGACCAACACCCAGGGGGGAATCGGTCCCTATAAGATTCCCAAGGCCCGATTTCGGATGCTCCGTGGGGAGGGATCTGATTGGCCCCCCAGGAAGCCCAGAAACCTTACCTTAACCCCGTTCCAACGGCGCATGCGCAGGCCGCGGCCGCGTCTTGTGCTTCCCTCTAACAGGGCACGCACCCGCGCTGGCCGTTTGTGAATGGCCGGCGCGGGCGCGCTCACTGTTAGAGGGAAGCGTGAGACGCGGCCTCCAGCGCTCAGAGCCGCTGTGGTTGGACGCCGCTTGTACATGCATACCACAGCGGCTCTGAGCGCTCTGATTGGACGAGCGCCCCCGTAGGAGCGTGGTGAGGTGAGTGTTTCCGGGCGTTCTGGGGGGTTTCACACAGCGGGGCACCCCCGATCGGGGTGTCCCACCGAAGTGGACCAAAACCCAGGATAGTCAAAATCCTGGGTGTTGGTCCACTTTAAACAGTGGTGCCACACATTTATTATAGGGGTAGGTTAGGGAGTGGTGGGACTCCTTGTTTGGTCATACTACCTTGCTGAGAATGCTAAAGATTCTTGACCAAAATCCACTAACTACTGGGCAACAGTGTTGATTTATTTTTATTGCCGCTGCTCCCAGAGAACAAGCTGCTGCTCACATCTCTCCCTGGTCGGGGTTATTGGTGGGGGGGGAAACTCTTTTGAAATTCCATTTTTTCGGAGTGTTTTGAACTTGCGCGCAAGCCAACACTAACAGCCCCATTAAACACACGCGGCGCGGCGGAGTGACATTTGTGGTGCAGGGTGACATATTATGATAGGTCGGCAGAAAACGACCCAGCGCAGACTGCAATTGCTTCGCCTTTTTTTTCCCAGATATCCAATTTTATCCGGAGGCCGCATAAATCTGTCCCCGGAGCAGCCACGGCGAGCGCCCGCCTTAATGTGACTCGCCGATGATAAAACTGCAGGTAGGCAGCAAACACCAAACTCCTGGCTATTAAACGGAAGCCCATTTTCTATTTTGACAAGTTTAGATGTTCTGGAAGCCAGAGGATTTTTCTTAGTGCAGAGAGGACAAATGTAGGTCAGACAAAATGAGAATAGATGGAGTGAAGGGACAGAGGGGACTGGTCCCAGGATACCTCTTGTTGGCTATGAATTAGGGGACATGCTCCGGAGTGCCTGTGATAAAGGTGGTGTAATGAGTCACAGATGCACGGCCATTCAGCTCCTTTTTTGCGTTAGGGTCGGCGTCAGTACCCGGCAAGGCGGGGCAGCTGCCGGGGGTAGTCAGACAAAATGAGAATTGATGGAGTGAAGGGACAGAGGGGACTGGCCCCAGGATACCTCTTGTTGGCTATGAATTAGGGGACATGCTCCGGAGTGCCTGTGATAAAGGTGATGTAATGAGTCACAGATGCACGGCCATTCAGCTCCTTTTTTGCGTTAGGGTCGGCGGCAGTACCCGGCAAGGCGGGGCAGCTGCCGGGGGTAGTCAGACAAAATGAGAATTGATGGAGTGAAGGGACAGAGGGGACTGGCCCCGGGACACCTCTTGTTGGCCATGAATTAGGGGACATGCTCCGGAGTGCCTGTGATAAAGGTGAGGCAATAATGCACAGATGCAGGGCCATTGAGCCCCTTTGTTGCTTTAGGGCCGGCGTCAGTAACCGGCAAGGTGAGGCAGCTGCCGGGGGTAGTCAGACAAAATGAGAATTGATGGAGTGAAGGGACAGAGGGGACTGGCCCCGGGACACCTCTTGTTGGCCATGAATTAGGAGACGTGCTCCGGAGTGCCTGTCATAAAGGTGATGTAATGATGCACAGATGCAGGGCCATTGAGCCCCTTTCTTGCTTTAGGGCCAGGGCTGGCGTCAGTGCCCGGCAAGGCGGGGCAGCTGCCGGGGGTAGTCAGACAAAATGAGAATAGATGGAGTGAAGGGACAGAACTTGCCCCAGGACACCTCTTGTTGACACCTCTTGTTGGCCATGAATTAGGGGATATGCTCCGGAGTGATAAAGGTGATGTAATGATGCACAGATGCACGGCCATTAAGCCCCTTTGTTGCTTTAGGGCCAGGGCCGGCGTCAGTAACCGGCAAGGTGGGGCAGCTGCCGGGGGTAGTCAGACAAAATGAGAATAGATGGAGTGAAGGGACAGAGGGGACTGGCCCCGGGACACCTCTTGTTGGCCATGAATTAGGGGATGTGCTCCGGAGTGCCTGTGATAAAGGTGATGTAATGATGCACAGATGCAGGGCCATTGAGCCCCTTTGTTGCTTTAGGGCCAGGGCTGGCGTCAGTGCCCGGCAAGGCGGGGCAGCTGCCGGGGGTAGTCAGACAAAATGAGAATAGATGCAGTGAAGGGACAGAGGGGACTGGCCCCAGGAAAGCTCTTGTTTGGCCATGAATTAGGGGACATGCTCCGGAGTGCCTGTGATAAAGGTGATGTAATGATGCACAGATGCAGGGCCATTAAGCTCCTTTGTTGCGTTAGGGCCGGCGTCAGTACCCGGCAAGGCGGGGCAGCTGCCGGGGGTAGTCAGACAAAATGAGAATAGATGGAGTGAAGGGACAGAGGGGACTGGCCCCAGGACAGCTCTTGTTGGCTATGAATTAGGGGACATGCTCCGGAGTGCCTGTGATAAAGGTGAGGCAATAATGCACAGATGCAGGGCCATTGAGCCCCTTTGTTGCTTTAGGGCCAGGGCCGACGTCAGTACCCAGCAAGGCGGGGCAGCTGCCGGGGGTAGTTAGACAAAATGAGAATTGATGGAATGAAGGAACAGAGGGGACTGGCCCCGGGACACCTCTTGTTGGCCATGAATTAGGGGAAATGCTCCGGAGTGCCTGTGATAAAGGTGAGGCAATAATGCACAGATGCAGGGCCATTGAGCCCCTTTGTTGCTTTAGGGCCAGGGCTGGCGTCAGCACCTGGCAAGGCAGTGCAGCTGCCGGGGGCCCCCAGCTTCATTTACAGACAGCTAAGCCGGTGGGGGGGGGGCAGAGGATCGGGCTCTGAAGCAACCGGATGTTGCGGCATCCAAAGGTTAAGTGGGGGCCGATGGGGGAGGGGAGAATCAGTCCCTTTATATCTTTGGTCTGATGTTCCTCTTTAAAGTGGACCAAAACCCACCAGGCAGGCATACCCCCCCCCCCCCGGGGCATCCAGATTTGGGATGCCTTGCTGTGTCAAACTCCCCAGGTCGCCCGGAATCTCACCTTTTCTCCCGGTCCAACGGTGCAGCCGCATCTCTGCTATCCCTTTAGCATTTGTGAATGGCCCGCACGAGCACGCTCCCTTTTAAAGGGTAAGGGGGGGGGGTGCGACCGCCAGTGCGCTCGGATCCGCTCGCCTTAATACAATCAAATCCCACCTTTTGCAACCTCCCGAGTCCACATATCCCAAAGTGCATTTGTGCCAAATAAATTAATAATATACAAAACGTCACGTGACGGCAGACACGTCACTTCATCAGGGCAGAAATGTGTAGTCACCTAACGCGTTGGCCGGGGGATGGATGCTGCCTGCTTTGACCATGGATGTCAAAGATATTGTGAGATATTTGTCCCTTATGTCACTCCGCTGGGTCCTCAATCATGGTAGTTTGGTAGAGATTTGCACTTTATCATTGTGATATATTGGTATGTTGGGTATTATATTAATTTATTCACGTTTTGTATATTATTAATTTATTTGGCACAAATGCTCTTTGGGATATGTGGACTCGGGAGGTTGCAATAGGTGGGATTTCATTGTATTTGATCATTAGTATTTATGGATTATTAGTAGGGATGAGCGAATCGATCCGGACGAACCCGGATTCGATCCGAATTTCAGGAAAAATTCGATTCGGATCGAATCCGAATTTCCCCGCGATTCGATCACTCGAAGTTTTCCTTTAACATCCATTCATTTACATTTACAGGCATTCTAAGATGGCGGACGGGACATGTCTGGACATGTATCCCGCGCCAGTGCAAGCTGGGGCAGTCACATGCAGCCTATCAGCAGCCAGCAAGCCCGGTGACGTCACAGCGGTATTTAACGGCGGCCATCTTGCTTTTCCTCATTTCTCTATTGCATTCGTGAGAGACAGGACGCTGTGTAGCTCAGGCAGTTAGACAGGCAGGGACAGACAGGGACAGACAGGGACAGGCTGGAGACAGGCAGGAGACAGACAGGAGACAGACAGAAAGCCAGGGAAAGGTAGGAAAAACGGAGGCTGTCACAGGGAGATTTTTTTTTTTTTTTCATCCAGCCTGAGTGTTACTAGCTGGCTGACAGGCTTTGTTAGCGTTTTCAGGCTGCTTATAGTAACTAACTGTGCATATATACTGAACTGATCTTAAGTCTGCTGTGAGGCATCCCATTCTGTGACTAAAGCAGCCTCTGTTTAAGACCATATAAGCATTTGCTCTTATCATATTTGAAATTAGGCCTGATAAAGACACTTTTGCTGGGCATAGCACTACTGGACCCTGCCAGGTCCACTTCTGTTGGGGCATCCCATTCTGTGACTAAAGCAGCCTCTGTTTAAGACCATATAACCATTTGCTCTTATCATATTTGAAATTAGGCCTGATAAAGACACTTTTGCTGGGCAAAGCACTACTGGACCCTGCCAGGTCCACTTCTGTTGGGGCATCCCATTCTGTGACTAAAGCAGCCTCTGTTTAAGACCATATAAGCATTTGCTCTTATCATATTTGAAATTAGGCCTGATAAAGACACTTTTGCTGGGCATAGCACTACTGGACCCTGCCAGGTCCACTTCTGTTGGGGCATCCCATTCTGTGACTACAGCAGCCTCTGTTTAAGACCGTATAACCATTTTCACTTATCATATTTGAAATTAGGCCTGATAAAGACACTTTTGCTGGGCATAGCACTACTGGACCCTGCCAGGTCCACTTCTGTTGGGGCATCCCATTCTGTGACTAAAGCAGCCTCTGTTTAAGACCATATAACCATTTGCTCTTATCATATTTGAAATTAGGCCTGATAAAGACACTTTTGCTGGGCAAAGCACTACTGGACCCTGCCAGGTCCATTCCTGTTGGGGCATCCCATTCTGTGACTAAAGCAGCCTCTGTTTAAGACCATATAAGCATTTGCTCTTATCATATTTGAAATTAGGCCTGATAAAGACACTTTTGCTGGGCATAGCACTACTGGACCCTGCCAGGTCCACTTCTGTTGGGGCATCCCATTCTGTGACTACAGCAGCCTCTGTTTAAGACTGTATAACCATTTTCACTTATCATATTTGAAATTAGGCCTGATAAAGACACTTTTGCTGGGCAAAGCACTGCTGGACCCTGCCAGGTCCACTTCTGTTGGGGCATCCCATTCTGTGACTAAAGCAGCCTCTGTTTAAGACCGTATAACCATTTGCTCTTATCATATTTGAAATTAGGCCTGATAAAGACACTTTTGCTGGGCATAGCACTACTGGACCCTGCCAGGTCCACTTCTGTTGGGGCATCCCATTCTGTGACTAAAGCAGCCTCTGTTTAAGACCATATAACCATTTGCTCTTATCATATTTGAAATTAGGCCTGATAAAGACACTTTTGCTGGGCAAAGCACTACTGGACCCTGCCAGGTCCATTCCTGTTGGGGCATCCCATTCTGTGACTAAAGCAGCCTCTGTTTAAGACCATATAAGCATTTGCTCTTATCATATTTGAAATTAGGCCTGATAAAGACACTTTTGCTGGGCATAGCACTACTGGACCCTGCCAGGTCCACTTCTGTTGGGGCATCCCATTCTGTGACTACAGCAGCCTCTGTTTAAGACCGTATAACCATTTTCACTTATCATATTTGAAATTAGGCCTGATAAAGACACTTTTGCTGGGCATAGCACTACTGGACCCTGCCAGGTCCACTTCTGTTGGGGCATCCCATTCTGTGACTAAAGCAGCCTCTGTTTAAGACCATATAACCATTTGCTCTTATCATATTTGAAATTAGGCCTGATAAAGACACTTTTGCTGGGCAAAGCACTACTGGACCCTGCCAGGTCCACTTCTGTTGGGGCATCCCATTCTGTGACTACAGCAGCCTCTGTTTAAGACCGTATAACCATTTTCACTTATCATATTTGAAATTAGGCCTGATAAAGACACTTTTGCTGGGCATAGCACTACTGGACCCTGCCAGGTCCACTTCTGTTGGGGCATCCCATTCTGTGACTAAAGCAGCCTCTGTTTAAGACCATATAACCATTTGCTCTTATCATATTTGAAATTAGGCCTGATAAAGACACTTTTGCTGGGCAAAGCACTACTGGACCCTGCCAGGTCCACTTCTGTTGGGGCATCCCATTCTGTGACTAAAGCAGCCTCTGTTTAAGACCATATAACCATTTGCTCTTATCATATTTGAAATTAGGCCTGATAAAGACACTTTTGCTGGGCAAAGCACTACTGGACCCTGCCAGGTCCACTTCTGTTGGGGCATCCCATTCTGTGACTAAAGCAGCCTCTGTTTAAGACCATATAAGCATTTGCTCTTATCATATTTGAAATTAGGCCTGATAAAGACACTTTTGCTGGGCATAGCACTACTGGACCCTGCCAGGTCCACTTCTGTTGGGGCATCCCATTCTGTGACTACAGCAGCCTCTGTTTAAGACCGTATAACCATTTTCACTTATCATATTTGAAATTAGGCCTGATAAAGACACTTTTGCTGGGCATAGCACTACTGGACCCTGCCAGGTCCACTTCTGTTGGGGCATCCCATTCTGTGACTAAAGCAGCCTCTGTTTAAGACCATATAACCATTTGCTCTTATCATATTTGAAATTAGGCCTGATAAAGACACTTTTGCTGGGCAAAGCACTACTGGACCCTGCCAGGTCCATTCCTGTTGGGGCATCCCATTCTGTGACTAAAGCAGCCTCTGTTTAAGACCATATAAGCATTTGCTCTTATCATATTTGAAATTAGGCCTGATAAAGACACTTTTGCTGGGCATAGCACTACTGGACCCTGCCAGGTCCACTTCTGTTGGGGCATCCCATTCTGTGACTACAGCAGCCTCTGTTTAAGACTGTATAACCATTTTCACTTATCATATTTGAAATTAGGCCTGATAAAGACACTTTTGCTGGGCAAAGCACTGCTGGACCCTGCCAGGTCCACTTCTGTTGGGGCATCCCATTCTGTGACTAAAGCAGCCTCTGTTTAAGACCGTATAACCATTTGCTCTTATCATATTTGAAATTAGGCCTGATAAAGACACTTTTGCTGGGCATAGCACTACTGGACCCTGCCAGGTCCACTTCTGTTGGGGCATCCCATTCTGTGACTAAAGCAGCCTCTGTTTAAGACCATATAACCATTTGCTCTTATCATATTTGAAATTAGGCCTGATAAAGACACTTTTGCTGGGCAAAGCACTACTGGACCCTGCCAGGTCCATTCCTGTTGGGGCATCCCATTCTGTGACTAAAGCAGCCTCTGTTTAAGACCATATAAGCATTTGCTCTTATCATATTTGAAATTAGGCCTGATAAAGACACTTTTGCTGGGCATAGCACTACTGGACCCTGCCAGGTCCACTTCTGTTGGGGCATCCCATTCTGTGACTAAAGCAGCCTCTGTTTAAGACCATATAACCATTTGCTCTTATCATATTTGAAATTAGGCCTGATAAAGACACTTTTGCTGGGCAAAGCACTACTGGACCCTGCCAGGTCCACTTCTGTTGGGGCATCCCATTCTGTGACTACAGCAGCCTCTGTTTAAGACCGTATAACCATTTTCACTTATCATATTTGAAATTAGGCCTGATAAAGACACTTTTGCTGGGCATAGCACTACTGGACCCTGCCAGGTCCACTTCTGTTGGGGCATCCCATTCTGTGACTAAAGCAGCCTCTGTTTAAGACCATATAACCATTTGCTCTTATCATATTTGAAATTAGGCCTGATAAAGACACTTTTGCTGGGCAAAGCACTACTGGACCCTGCCAGGTCCACTTCTGTTGGGGCATCCCATTCTGTGACTAAAGCAGCCTCTGTTTAAGACCATATAACCATTTGCTCTTATCATATTTGAAATTAGGCCTGATAAAGACACTTTTGCTGGGCATAGCACTACTGGACCCTGCCAGGTCCACTTCTGTTAGGGCATCCCATTCTGTGACTAAAGCAGCCTCTGTTTAAGACCATATAACCATTTGCTCTTATCATATTTGAAATTAGGCCTGATAAAGACACTTTTGCTGGGCAAAGCACTACTGGACCCTGCCAGGTCCATTCCTGTTGGGGCATCCCATTCTGTGACTAAAGCAGCCTCTGTTTAAGACCATATAAGCATTTGCTCTTATCATATTTGAAATTAGGCCTGATAAAGACACTTTTGCTGGGCATAGCACTACTGGACCCTGCCAGGTCCACTTCTGTTGGGGCATCCCATTCTGTGACTACAGCAGCCTCTGTTTAAGACCGTATAACCATTTTCACTTATCATATTTGAAATTAGGCCTGATAAAGACACTTTTGCTGGGCATAGCACTACTGGACCCTGCCAGGTCCACTTCTGTTGGGGCATCCCATTCTGTGACTAAAGCAGCCTCTGTTTAAGACCATATAACCATTTGCTCTTATCATATTTGAAATTAGGCCTGATAAAGACACTTTTGCTGGGCAAAGCACTACTGGACCCTGCCAGGTCCATTCCTGTTGGGGCATCCCATTCTGTGACTAAAGCAGCCTCTGTTTAAGACCATATAAGCATTTGCTCTTATCATATTTGAAATTAGGCCTGATAAAGACACTTTTGCTGGGCATAGCACTACTGGACCCTGCCAGGTCCACTTCTGTTGGGGCATCCCATTCTGTGACTACAGCAGCCTCTGTTTAAGACCGTATAACCATTTTCACTTATCATATTTGAAATTAGGCCTGATAAAGACACTTTTGCTGGGCATAGCACTACTGGACCCTGCCAGGTCCACTTCTGTTGGGGCATCCCATTCTGTGACTAAAGCAGCCTCTGTTTAAGACCATATAACCATTTGCTCTTATCATATTTGAAATTAGGCCTGATAAAGACACTTTTGCTGGGCATAGCACTACTGGACCCTGCCAGGTCCACTTCTGTTGGGGCATCCCATTCTGTGACTAAAGCAGCCTCTGTTTAAGACCATATAACCATTTGCTCTTATCATATTTGAAATTAGGCCTGATAAAGACACTTTTGCTGGGCAAAGCACTACTGGACCCTGCCAGGTCCATTCCTGTTGGGGCATCCCATTCTGTGACTAAAGCAGCCTCTGTTTAAGACCATATAACCATTTGCTCTTATCATATTTGAAATTAGGCCTGATAAAGACACTTTTGCTGGGCATAGCACTACTGGACCCTGCCAGGTCCACTTCTGTTGGGGCATCCCATTCTGTGACTAAAGCAGCCTCTGTTTAAGACCATATAAGCATTTGCTCTTATCATATTTGAAATTAGGCCTGATAAAGACACTTTTGCTGGGCATAGCACTACTGGACCCTGCCAGGTCCACTTCTGTTGGGGCATCCCATTCTGTGACTACAGCAGCCTCTGTTTAAGACCGTATAACCATTTTCACTTATCATATTTGAAATTAGGCCTGATAAAGACACTTTTGCTGGGCATAGCACTACTGGACCCTGCCAGGTCCACTTCTGTTGGGGCATCCCATTCTGTGACTAAAGCAGCCTCTGTTTAAGACCATATAACCATTTGCTCTTATCATATTTGAAATTAGGCCTGATAAAGACACTTTTGCTGGGCATAGCACTACTGGACCCTGCCAGGTCCACTTCTGTTGGGGCATCCCATTCTGTGACTAAAGCAGCCTCTGTTTAAGACCATATAACCATTTGCTCTTATCATATTTGAAATTAGGCCTGATAAAGACACTTTTGCTGGGCAAAGCACTACTGGACCCTGCCAGGTCCATTCCTGTTGGGGCATCCCATTCTGTGACTAAAGCAGCCTCTGTTTAAGACCATATAACCATTTGCTCTTATCATATTTGAAATTAGGCCTGATAAAGACACTTTTGCTGGGCATAGCGCTACTGGACCCTGCCAGGTCCACTTCTGTTGGGGCATCCCATTCTGTGACTAAAGCAGCCTCTGTTTAAGACCATATAAGCATTTGCTCTTATCATATTTGAAATTAGGCCTGATAAAGACACTTTTGCTGGGCATAGCACTACTGGACCCTGCCAGGTCCACTTCTGTTGGGGCATCCCATTCTGTGACTAAAGCAGCCTCTGTTTAAGACCATATAAGCATTTGCTCTTATCATATTTGAAATTTGGCCTGATAAAGACACTTTTGCTGGGCAAAGCACTACTGGACCCTGCCAGGTCCATTCCTGTTGGGGCATCCCATTCTGTGACTAAAGCAGCCTCTGTTTAAGACCATATAAGCATTTGCTCTTATCATATTTGAAATTAGGCCTGATAAAGACACTTTTGCTGGGCATAGCACTACTGGACCCTGCCAGGTCCACTTCTGTTGGGGCATCCCATTCTGTGACTAAAGCAGCCTCTGTTTAAGACCATATAACCATTTGCTCTTATCATATTTGAAATTAGGCCTGATAAAGACACTTTTGCTGGGCATAGCACTACTGGACCCTGCCAGGTCCACTTCTATTGGGGCATCCCATTCTGTGACTACAGCAGCCTCTGTTTAAGACCGTATAACCATTTTCACTTATCATATTTGAAATTAGGCCTGATAAAGACACTTTTGCTGGGCAAAGCACTACTGGACCCTGCCAGGTCCATTCCTGTTGGGGCATCCCATTCTGTGACTAAAGCAGCCTCTGTTTAAGACCATATAAGCATTTGCTCTTATCATATTTGAAATTAGGCCTGATAAAGACACTTTTGCTGGGCATAGCACTACTGGACCCTGCCAGGTCCACTTCTGTTGGGGCATCCCATTCTGTGACTACAGCAGCCTCTGTTTAAGACCGTATAACCATTTTCACTTATCATATTTGAAATTAGGCCTGATAAAGACACTTTTGCTGGGCATAGCACTACTGGACCCTGCCAGGTCCACTTCTGTTGGGGCATCCCATTCTGTGACTAAAGCAGCCTCTGTTTAAGACCATATAACCATTTGCTCTTATCATATTTGAAATTAGGCCTGATAAAGACACTTTTGCTGGGCATAGCACTACTGGACCCTGCCAGGTCCACTTCTGTTGGGGCATCCCATTCTGTGACTAAAGCAGCCTCTGTTTAAGACCATATAACCATTTGCTCTTATCATATTTGAAATTAGGCCTGATAAAGACACTTTTGCTGGGCATAGCACTACTGGACCCTGCCAGGTCCACTTCTGTTGGGGCATCCCATTCTGTGACTAAAGCAGCCTCTGTTTAAGACCATATAAGCATTTGCTCTTATCATATTTGAAATTAGGCCTGATAAAGACACTTTTGCTGGGCATAGCACTACTGGACCCTGCCAGGTCCACTTCTGTTGGGGCATCCCATTCTGTGACTAAAGCAGCCTCTGTTTAAGACCATATAACCATTTGCTCTTATCATATTTGAAATTAGGCCTGATAAAGACACTTTTGCTGGGCAAAGCACTACTGGACCCTGCCAGGTCCATTCCTGTTGGGGCATCCCATTCTGTGACTAAAGCAGCCTCTGTTTAAGACCATATAACCATTTGCTCTTATCATATTTGAAATTAGGCCTGATAAAGACACTTTTGCTGGGCATAGCACTACTGGACCCTGCCAGGTCCACTTCTGTTGGGGCATCCCATTCTGTGACTAAAGCAGCCTCTGTTTAAGACCATATAAGCATTTGCTCTTATCATATTTGAAATTAGGCCTGATAAAGACACTTTTGCTGGGCATAGCACTACTGGACCCTGCCAGGTCCACTTCTGTTGGGGCATCCCATTCTGTGACTAAAGCAGCCTCTGTTTAAGACCATATAACCATTTGCTCTTATCATATTTGAAATTAGGCCTGATAAAGACACTTTTGCTGGGCAAAGCACTACTGGACCCTGCCAGGTCCATTCCTGTTGGGGCATCCCATTCTGTGACTAAAGCAGCCTCTGTTTAAGACCATATAACCATTTGCTCTTATCATATTTGAAATTAGGCCTGATAAAGACACTTTTGCTGGGCATAGCACTACTGGACCCTGCCAGGTCCACTTCTGTTGGGGCATCCCATTCTGTGACTAAAGCAGCCTCTGTTTAAGACCATATAAGCATTTGCTCTTATCATATTTGAAATTAGGCCTGATAAAGACACTTTTGCTGGGCAAAGCACTACTGGACCCTGCCAGGTCCATTCCTGTTGGGGCATCCCATTCTGTGACTAAAGCAGCCTCTGTTTAAGACCATATAAGCATTTGCTCTTATCATATTTGAAATTAGGCCTGATAAAGACACTTTTGCTGGGCATAGCACTACTGGACCCTGCCAGGTCCACTTCTGTTGGGGCATCCCATTCTGTGACTAAAGCAGCCTCTGTTTAAGACCATATAACCTTTTGCTCTCATCATATTTGAAATTAGGCCTGATAAAGACACTTTTGCTGGGCAAAGCACTACTGGACCCTGCCAGGTCCATTCCTGTTGGGGCATCCCATTCTGTGACTAAAGCAGCCTCTGTTTAAGACCATATAAGCATTTGCTCTTATCATATTTGAAATTAGGCCTGATAAAGACACTTTTGCTGGGCATAGCACTACTGGACCCTGCCAGGTCCACTTCTGTTGGGGCATCCCATTCTGTGACTAAAGCAGCCTCTGTTTAAGACCATATAACCATTTGCTCTTATCATATTTGAAATTAGGCCTGATAAAGACACTTTTGCTGGGCAAAGCACTACTGGACCCTGCCAGGTCCATTCCTGTTGGGGCATCCCATTCTGTGACTAAAGCAGCCTCTGTTTAAGACCATATAAGCATTTGCTCTTATCATATTTGAAATTAGGCCTGATAAAGACACTTTTGCTGGGCATAGCACTACTGGACCCTGCCAGGTCCACTTCTGTTGGGGCATCCCATTCTGTGACTACAGCAGCCTCTGTTTAAGACCGTATAACCATTTTCACTTATCATATTTGAAATTAGGCCTGATAAAGACACTTTTGCTGGGCATAGCACTACTGGACCCTGCCAGGTCCACTTCTGTTGGGGCATCCCATTCTGTGACTAAAGCAGCCTCTGTTTAAGACCATATAACCATTTGCTCTTATCATATTTGAAATTAGGCCTGATAAAGACACTTTTGCTGGGCATAGCACTACTGGACCCTGCCAGGTCCACTTCTGTTGGGGCATCCCATTCTGTGACTAAAGCAGCCTCTGTTTAAGACCATATAACCATTTGCTCTTATCATATTTGAAATTAGGCCTGATAAAGACACTTTTGCTGGGCAAAGCACTACTGGACCCTGCCAGGTCCATTCCTGTTGGGGCATCCCATTCTGTGACTAAAGCAGCCTCTGTTTAAGACCATATAAGCATTTGCTCTTATCATATTTGAAATTAGGCCTGATAAAGACACTTTTGCTGGGAATAGCACTACTGGACCCTGCCAGGTCCACTTCTGTTGGGGCATCCCATTCTGTGACTAAAGCAGCCTCTGTTTAAGACCATATAACCATTTGCTCTTATCATATTTGAAATTAGGCCTGATAGAGACACTTTTGCTGGGCATAGCACTACTGGACCCTGCCAGGTCCACTTCTGTTGGGGCATCCCATTCTGTGACTAAAGCAGCCTCTGTTTAAGACCATATAACCATTTGCTCTTATCATATTTGAAATTAGGCCTGATAAAGACACTTTTGCTGGGCATAGCACTACTTGTCCCTGCCAGGGCATCCCATTCTGTGACTAAAGCAGCCTCTGTTTAAGACCATATAAGCATTTGCTCTTATCATATTTGAAATTAGCCTGATAAAGACACTTTTGCTGGGCATAGTACTACTGGATCTTTTTTGGGGGCATCCCATTCTGTGACTAAAGCAGCCTCTGTTTAAGACCATATAAGCATTTGCTCTTATTATATTTATATTATAAGACACTTTTGCTGGGCATAGGCTTACTGCTGCCTGCCAGGTGCACTTCTGTTGAGGCATCCCATTCTGTAACATAGCATACCCCTCTTTATTTACACTAAGCAGCTCTCTTATTTACACTAAGCAGGCCTGTTGGAGGCTGAGTGTTACTGCTCACTTTTGGTGTGCATTATATTCTGTTTCATATAGACCCACCGCTGCCCGGGGGATCTTAAAATATCACCTACTCCCACGCCAGTTAGACTATGTCGGGCAGACAAGTGCCTGGAAGTGAAAAAAGGAGTGGCAGAGGCCAAGATTCCGCAGGCAGAGCTCGCATCAGACTGGGGGCCAGTAGCAGCAGGAGTCACGCTGAGAGACCTAATCTGCCAGTATCTGCTAGCGGTCGGGTCTCCACCAGTAACGCATCTGCCGTGGTAGATTGGTTGACGCGCTCATCAACAACATCATCACAACTTACGTCTGAGACCCCCAGTCTAGGGTCGGTAGGTTCCTCTGACACAACCCTGAGTTGGCATGCCCCGAGAGCAGTCCCTGTCCTCCCATTGCCTCTGTCCTACGCCGTTCCCTCCCCCAGCGACGTATCCTATGCTTTGGGTTCAGCTCCACTCTTTAGTGAGGAGGACCATCAGATAGAGGACAGTCAGCAGCTACTGCCCAGCCAAGAAATGGAGGTGGCTTCTCTAGCTAGGCAGACAGATAGTGATGTGGACAGTGTCGTGGGTGCTGCGAGCGTTCCAGCTCCTGCGCCAGACATTGTTGACGAATCCACGAACATCAGTGACGTACAGCCACAACTCGGTGATGATGATGATGACGATGAAGCCGATCGCACTTGGGAGCCGGGTGATGAAGGGGCTTCATCGTCATCATCAGGAGAAGAGGGGCGCAGGTTGCCCCGGAGTCAGCAGCTGAGGCAGCAAGGTGGTAGCAGTCAGCATGGGGGCACAATTCCAAAGGCTGGAGCCGGCCGGGGCCGGGGCCGGGGTAGAGCACCTGCTGTGCGGCAGTCTACCTTATCGGGAGGTAGTGGAGCAGGGGTTCCTGGAGTTGGCAACAGCAGCAGTGAATCCGTGAGGCCAGGGGGTGGGAAAAGTAGCTACTCGGCAGTGTGGCAGTTTTTCCTGAGGCATCCGCAGGAGGGTAACATGGCCACATGCAAGATATGTAGGCAAAAGGTGAAGCGTCCAAATGTTGGCACCACGGCCCTGCGTCAACATATGATGCGTCACCATAAAGCGACCTGGGAGAACCGAGGCTCCCAAGGGGTGGTCCAGTCTGCTTCCTCACCAAGTGGCACGCCGCTCCCAATTTCTGCCAGCCAAGGCTCCAGCACCTCAGCCGAAGGCAGCTGTGCGTCATACCCATCCTCTGTCGCTCCTGCTCCTCCTCCTCCTCCTCCAAGTCATGCATCCCGCCAGCAATCCATCAGCGAAGCCATGTCCAAAAGACAGCAGTATGCGCCCACTCATCCTACGGCGCAGAAGCTGAATGTGCTCCTGTCCAAGTTGCTGGTGCTGCAGTCGCTCCCTTTTCAGGTGGTGGAATCTGCACCTTTCAGAGAACTGATGGCTTGTGCCGAGCCGAGGTGGAGAGTCCCAAGCCGTCATTTCTTTGCCAAGAAGGCAGTACCAGCGCTGCACACTTTTGTTGAACAGAAGGTGGGCCAGTCCTTGAGCCTGTCGGTGTGTAGCAAAATACATGGCAGCGCCGACATCTGGAGCTGTAACTACGGTCAGGGGCAGTACATGTCGTTTACGGCCCACTGGGTGAATGTGGTCCCTTTGCAGCAGCAACTTGGACAGGTCACGCCGCTTTGGCCTCCGCGCTCTCTGCCCATTGGGCCTGTGACACCGTGCGACTCGGCCTCCTCATCCTCCGCCATCTCCTCACCCTCCACTGTAGGCTCAAGTCTCAGTGCCCCTCCAGTCTACCATGTGTGCAGGGCACGGAGGTGTCACGCAGTGCTTCACATGGTTTGTCTTGGCGAACGGAGTCACACAGGGGAGGAACTGCTTAAATGTATTCATCAGGAAATCCAAACATGGCTTACTCCGAGAAAACTTAAAATGGGAATCATGGTTACCGACAATGGGAAGAACATTTTGTCTGCGCTGCGCCAAGGAAGCCTGACCCATGCCCCCTGCATGGCTCACGTCTTCAATCTGGTTGTCAAGCGGTTTCTGAAGTGTTCCCCCCATCTGCAGGACATCCTAACAACTTCACGGAAACTTTGCATGCACTTCAGCCACTCCTACACCGCCAAACACACCCTTCTTGAGCTACAGCGTCAGAATGGTATCCACCAACATAGTCTGATTTGCGATGTTTCCACCCGTTGGAATTCCACCCTTCACATGTTGGACCGATTATATGAACAGAGAAAAGCCATCACGGATTTCCTGATGATCCAAGCAGATAGGGGGACTCCCCTGTGTAACTTCAATGTCAACCAGTGGCAGCTCATACGTGACACCTGCCGTTTGCTCAGGCCCTTTGAGGAAGCCACTTTATTTGTCAGTCGGCAGGATTACGGGATGAACGACGTGATTCCACTGCTTCATGTACTACAGCACATGTTGGAAACCATGGCTGGTCAGGGCACTGGAGACATGGCGTTTACATCTTACGGCCACATGAACCCCGTTGGAGCTGAACTGGAGGAGGAGGAGGAGGAAGAGGAGGAGGAGGAGTTGCCCAGCGAAACACAGTTTAGGCTTGGCGAAATGGCTGGTTTATCTAGTCAGCGGACAGGAGAGGAGGAGCAGGAGCAGCCAGAGGAGCTAGAGGTTTTTGAGGAAGGAGAGACAGAGGACCCGGGCACACCGTGGCAGTATGCAGTGGAGATGGAGACAGGTAGTCCATCCGAGTCACTTGCGCAAATGGCACGAAGCATGCTCACATGCTTGCGTAGTGACCCCAGAATTGTTTCCATCTGTCGGCGGGATGACTTCTGGCTGTCCACCTTATTGGACCCTCGCTTCCGGCACAAAATGGGGGCATTTTTTAAACCCACCGAGTGGGAGGACAAACTCAACTACTACAAAGACATTCTACGTAGGCAGTTGGCCGATGCCTATCTGCGCCATGGTCCATACTCTCGCAGGTCTGACTCGAGGGGACCTCTGCGCTCACCTTCCACTGCCATGGCCGCTGGGGGGGTTGGCAGCAGCAGCAGCAGAAGCTCCATCAGCAGCAGCAGCCTCAGTCTTCAGTCGCTAATGAGTAGCTTTCTACACCCGCATAGTGAGGCTACTCATGAGCAGCAGGAAGACCTGGAGCAGGACCTGAACCAGCAGGTCATGTCATACTTTGACATGACCATGCCAACACACCTTGAGGATCCGCTGGACTTCTGGGCAGCCAAACTTGATTTGTGGCCGCAACTAGCAGAGTTTGCCCTGGAAAAGCTGTCCTGCCCGGCAAGTAGCGTGCCATCTGAGCGGGTGTTTAGTGCGGCGGGGGCCATAGTTACGGCGAGGAGAACTCGTCTGTCAACTAAAAATGTGGAGAGACTCACCTTTGTCAAAATGAATCAGGGATGGATCAGCCAGGATTTCCACCCACCAATGCCTGATGCATGCGACTAGATTCAGCATGGTGCCACGTTTTACACTTTCCAAATGGTGCAAAACATATTTATGTCTTTAGGCCATTTTTTGGGCTCCTGCTGCTGCTACTGTCAACTCCTGCCAACTCCAGGGTGTGATTCATCCAATTTTTGGGCTCCTGAAGCCAACTCCAGTGTATATTTGGGCTCCTGCTGCTGCTGCTGCCAACTTCTGCCAACTCCAGGGTGTGATTCATCCAATTTTTGGGCTCCGGAGGCCAACTCCAGTGTATATTTGGGCTCCTGCTGCTGCTGCTGTCAACTCCTGCCAACTCCAGGGTGTGATTCATCCAATTTTTGGGCTCCTGAGGCCAACTCCAGTGTATATTTGGGCTCCTGCTGCTGCTGCTGCCAACTTCTGCCAACTCCAGGGTGTGATTCATCCAATTTTTGGGCTCCTGAAGCCAACTCCAGTGTATATTTGGGCTCCTGCTGCTGCTGCTGCCAACTTCTGCCAACTCCAGGGTGTGATTCATCCAATTTTTGGGCTCCTGAAGCCAACTCCAGTGTATATTTGGGCTCCTGCTGCTGCTACTGTCAACTTCTGCCAACTCCAGGGTGTGATTCATCCAATTTTTGGGCTCCTGAAGCCAACCCCAGGGTCTCTTTAAAGTAATGTTTGGGCTCCTGCTGCTGCTGCCAACTCCAGGGTGTGATTCATCCAATTTTTGGGCTCCTGAGGCCAACTCCAGTGTATATTTGGGCTCCTGCTGCTGCTGCTGCCAACTTCTGCCAACTCCAGGGTGTGATTCATCCAACTTTTGGGCTCCTGAAGCCAACCCCAGGGTCTCTTTAAAGTAATGTTTGGGCTCCTGCTGCTGCTGCCAACTCCAGGGTGTGATTCATCCAATTTTTGGGCTCCTGAGGCCAACTCCAGTGTATATTTGGGCTCCTGCTGCTGCTGCTGCCAACTTCTGCCAACTCCAGGGTGTGATTCATCCAATTTTTGGGCTCCTGAAGCCAACTCCAGTGTATATTTGGGCTCCTGCTGCTGCTGCTGCTGCCAACTTCTGCCAACTCCAGGGTGTGATTCATCCAATTTTTGGGCTCCTGAAGCCAACTCCAGTGTATATTTGGGCTCCTGCTGCTGCTACTGTCAACTCCTGCCAACTCCAGGGTGTGATTCATCCAATTTTTGGGCTCCTGAAGCCAACTCCAGTGTATATTTGGGCTCCTGCTGCTGCTGCTGCCAACTTCTGCCAACTCCAGGGTGTGATTCATCCAATTTTTGGGCTCCTGAGGCCAACTCCAGTGTATATTTGGGCTCCTGCTGCTGCTACTGTCAACTCCTGCCAACTCCAGGGTGTGATTCATCCAATTTTTGGGCTCCTGAAGCCAACTCCAGTGTATATTTGGGCTCCTGCTGCTGCTACTGTCAACTCCTGCCAACTCCAGGGTGTGATTCATCCAATTTTTGGGCTCCTGAAGCCAACTCCAGTGTATATTTGGGCTCCTGCTGCTGCTGCTGCCAACTTCTGCCAACTCCAGGGTGTGATTCATCCAATTTTTGGGCTCCTGAGGCCAACTCCAGTGTATATTTGGGCTCCTGCTGCTGCTGCTGCCAACTTCTGCCAACTCCAGGGTGTGATTCATCCAATTTTTGGGCTCCTGAAGCCAACTCCAGTGTATATTTGGGCTCCTGCTGCTGCTACTGTCAACTTCTGCCAACTCCAGGGTGTGATTCATCCAATTTTTGGGCTCCTGAAGCCAACCCCAGGGTCTCTTTAAAGTAATGTTTGGGCTCCTGCTGCTGCTGCCAACTCCAGGGTGTGATTCATCCAATTTTTGGGCTCCTGAAGCCAACTCCAGTGTATATTTGGGCTCCTGCTGCTGCTGCTGCCAACTTCTGCCAACTCCAGGGTGTGATTCATCCAATTTTTGGGCTCCTGAGGCCAACTCCAGTGTATATTTGGGCTCCTGCTGCTGCTGCTGTCAACTCCTGCCAACTCCAGGGTGTGATTCATCCAATTTTTGGGCTCCTGAAGCCAACTCCAGTGTATATTTGGGCTCCTGCTGCTGCTGCTGTCAACTCCTGCCAACTCCAGGGTGTGATTCATCCAATTTTTGGGCTCCTGAAGCCAACTCCAGTGTATATTTGGGCTCCTGCTGCTGCTACTGTCAACTCCTGCCAACTCCAGGGTGTGATTCATCCAATTTTTGGGCTCCTGAAGCCAACTCCAGTGTATATTTGGGCTCCTGCTGCTGCTGCTGCCAACTTCTGCCAACTCCAGGGTGTGATTCATCCAATTTTTGGGCTCCTGAGGCCAACTCCAGTGTATATTTGGGCTCCTGCTGCTGCTGCTGTCAACTCCTGCCAACTCCAGGGTGTGATTCATCCAATTTTTGGGCTCCTGAAGCCAACTCCAGTGTATATTTGGGCTCCTGCTGCTGCTACTGTCAACTCCTGCCAACTCCAGGGTGTGATTCATCCAATTTTTGGGCTCCTGAAGCCAACTCCAGTGTATATTTGGGCTCCTGCTGCTGCTACTGTCAACTCCTGCCAACTCCAGGGTGTGATTCATCCAATTTTTGGGCTCCTGAAGCCAACTCCAGTGTATATTTGGGCTCCTGCTGCTGCTACTGTCAACTCCTGCCAACTCCAGGGTGTGATTCATCCAATTTTTGGGCTCCTGAAGCCAACTCCAGTTTATATTTGGGCTCCTGCTGCTGCTGCTGCCAACTTCTGCCAACTCCAGGGTGTGATTCATCCAATTTTTGGGCTCCTGAGGCCAACTCCAGTGTATATTTGGGCTCCTGCTGCTGCTGCTGTCAACTCCTGCCAACTCCAGGGTGTGATTCATCCAATTTTTGGGCTCCTGAAGCCAACTCCAGTGTATATTTGGGCTCCTGCTGCTGCTACTGTCAACTCCTGCCAACTCCAGGGTGTGATTCATCCAACTTTTGGGCTCCTGAAGCCAACTCCAGTGTATATTTGGGCTCCTGCTGCTGCTACTGTCAACTCCTGCCAACTCCAGGGTGTGATTCATCCAATTTTTGGGCTCCTGAAGCCAACTCCAGTGTATATTTGGGCTTCTGCTGCTGCTACTGTCAACTCCTGCCAACTCCAGGGTGTGATTCATCCAATTTTTGGGCTCCTGAAGCCAACTCCAGTGTATATTTGGGCTCCTGCTGCTGCTGCTGCCAACTTCTGCCAACTCCAGGGTGTGATTCATCCAATTTTTGGGCTCCTGAGGCCAACTCCAGTGTATATTTGGGCTCCTTCTGCACCTCATAGTGATGCCACTTCAACTCTCTGCAATTGTGCCGCTCTGCGATTCTATTAGCGATGCCTCTGATCTGCATGTGATATTTCTTCAAAGTATTATTTAACTAACCCAGCACGCATCCTGTGCGTGTTACAGCAAGGCTGAATGGTTTACAACCCTATTGAGGCTCTAGGAGGCTCAGAAATAGCCGTTTTTAATAGCGATTCGTCGCGAATTTATTCGGGTCGAAACGATTTTTGTCGGAAAATTCGGCGAATCAGTCGAATCGAATTTTTCAAAAGTTCGCTCATCTCTAATTATTAGTAGAGATGAGCGAACTTTTGAAAAATTCGATTCGACTGATTCGCCGAATTTTCCGACAAAAATCGTTTCGACCCGAATAAATTCGCGATGAATCGCTATTAAAAACGGCTATTTCTGAGCCTCCTAGAGCCTCAATAGGGTTTTAAACCATTCTGCCTTGCTGTAACACGCACAGGATGCGTGCTGGGTTAGTTAAATAATACTTTGAATAAATATCACATGCAGATCAGAGGCATCGCTAATAGAATCGCAGAGCGGCACAATTGAATTCAAGAGAGTTGAAGTGGCATCACTATGAGGGGCAGGAGCCCAAACATTGCTTTAAAGAGACACTGGAGTTGGCAGCAGCAGGAGCCCAAAAATTGGATGAATCACACCCTGGAGTTGGCAGCAGCAGCAGGAGCCCAAACATTACTTTAAAGAGACCCTGGGGTTGGCTTCAGGAGCCCAAAAATTGGATGAATCACACCCTGGAGTTGGCAGGAGTTGACAGCAGCAGCAGCAGGAGCCCAAATATTACTTTAAAGAGACCCTGGGGTTGGCTTCAGGAGCCCAAAAATTGGATGAATCACACCCTGGAGTTGGCAGCAGCAGGAGCCCAAACAGTACTTCAAAGAGACACTGGGGTTGGCTTCAGGAGCCCAAAAATTGGATGAATCACACCCTGGAGTTGGCAGCAGCAGCAGCAGGAGCCCAAATATTACTTTAAAGAGACACTGGGGTTGGCTTCAGGAGCCCAAAAATTGGATGAATCACACCCTGGAGTCGGCAGCAGCAGCAGCAGGAGCCCAAATATACACTGGAGTTGGCTTCAGGAGCCCAACAATTGGATGAATCACACCCTGGAGTTGGCAGCAGCAGCAGCAGGAGCCCAAATATACACTGGAGTTGGCTTCAGGAGCCCAAAAATTGGATGAATCACACCCTGGAGTTGGCAGAAGTTGGCAGTAGCAGCAGCAGGAGCCCAAATATTACTTTAAAGAGACCCTGGGGTTGGCTTCAGGAGCCCAAAAATTGGATGAATCACACCCTGGAGTTGGCAGCAGCAGGAGCCCAAATATACACTGGAGTTGGCTTCAGGAGCCCAAAAATTGGATGAATCACACCCTGGAGTTGGCAGCAGCAGCAGCAGGAGCCCAAATATTACTTTAAAGAGACACTGGGGTTGGCTTCAGGAGCCCAAAAATTGGATGATTCACACCCTGGAGTTGGCAGCAGCAGCAGCAGGAGCCCAAATATACACTGGAGTTGGCTTCAGGAGCCCAAAAATTGGATGAATCACACCCTGGAGTTGGCAGCAGCAGGAGCCCAAATATTACTTTAAAGAGACCCTGGGGTTGGCTTCAGGAGCCCAAAAATTGGATGAATCACACCCTGGAGTTGGCAGCAGCAGCAGCAGGAGCCCAAATATACACTGGAGTTGGCTTCAGGAGCCCAAAAATTGGATGAATCACACCCCGGAGTTGGCAGAAGTTGGCAGCAGCAGCAGCAGGAGCCCAAAAAATGGCCTCAAGACATAAATATGTTTTGCACCATTTGGAAAGTGTAAAACGTGGCACCATGCTGAATCTAGTCGCATGCATCAGGCATTGGTGGGTGGAAATCCTGGCTGATCCATCCCTGATTCATTTTGACAAAGGTGAGTCTCTCCACATTTTTAGTTGACAGACGAGTTCTCCTCGCCGTAACTATGGCCCCCGCCGCACTAAACACCCGCTCAGATGGCACGCTACTTGCCGGGCAGGACAGCTTTTCCAGGGCAAACTCTGCTAGTTGCGGCCACAAATCAAGTTTGGCTGCCCAGAAGTCCAGCGGATCCTCAAGGTGTGTTGGCATGGTCATGTCAAAGTATGACATGACCTGCTGGTTGAGGTCCTGCTCCAGGTCTTCCTGCTGCTCATGAGTAGCCTCACTATGCGGGTGTAGAAAGCTACTCATTAGCGACTGAAGACTGAGGCTGCTGCTGCTGATGGAGCTGCTGCTGCTGCTCCTGCCAACCCCCCCAGCGGCCATGGCAGTGGAAGGTGAGCGCAGAGGTCCCCTCGAGTCAGACCTGCGAGAGTATGGACCATGGCGCAGATAGGCATCGGCCAACTGCCTACGTAGAATGTCTTTGTAGTAGTTGAGTTTGTCCTCCCTCTCGGTGGGTTTAAAAAATGCCCCCATTTTGTGCCGGAAGCGAGGGTCCAATAAGGTGGACAGCCAGAAGTCATCCCGCCGACAGATGGAAACAATTCTGGGGTCACTACGCAAGCACGTGAGCATGCTTCGTGCCATTTGCGCAAGTGACTCGGATGGACTACCTGTCTCCATCTCCATTGCATACTGCCACGGTGTGCCCGGGTCCTCTGTCTCGCCTTCCTCAAAAACCTCTAGCTCCTCTGGCTGCTCCTGCTCCTCCTCTCCTGTCCGCTGACTAGATAAACCAGCCATTTCGCCAAGCCTAAACTGTGTTTCGCTGGGCAACTCCTCCTCCTCCTCTTCCTCCTCCTCCTCCAGTTCAGCTCCAACGGGGTTCATGTGGCCGTAAGATGTAAACGCCATGTCTCCAGTGCCCTGACCAGCCATGGTTTCCAACATGTGCTGTAGTACATGAAGCAGTGGAATCACGTCGTTCATCCCGTAATCCTGCCGACTGACAAATAAAGTGGCTTCCTCAAAGGGCCTGAGCAAACGGCAGGTGTCACGTATGAGCTGCCACTGGTTGACATTGAAGTTACACAGGGGAGTCCCCCTATCTGCTTGGATCATCAGGAAATCCGTGATGGCTTTTCTCTGTTCATATAATCGGTCCAACATGTGAAGGGTGGAATTCCAACGGGTGGAAACATCGCAAATCAGACTATGTTGGGGGATACCATTCTGACGCTGTAGCTCAAGAAGGGTGTGTTTGGCGGTGTAGGAGTGGTTGAAGTGCATGCAAAGTTTCCTTGAAGTTGTTAGGATGTCTTGCAGATGGGGGGAACACTTCAGAAACCGCTTGACAACCAGATTGAAGACGTGAGCCATGCAGGGGGCATGGGTCAGGCTTCCTTGGCGCAGCGCAGACAAAATGTTCTTCCCATTGTCGGTAACCATGATTCCCATTTTAAGTTTTCTCGGAGTAAGCCATGTTTGGATTTCCTGATGAATACATTTAAGCAGTTCCTCCCCTGTGTGACTCCGTTCGCCAAGACAAACCATGTGAAGCACTGCGTGACACCTCCGTGCCCTGCACACATGGTAGACTGGAGGGGCACTGAGACTTGAGCCTACAGTGGAGGGTGAGGAGATGGCGGAGGATGAGGAGGCCGAGTCGCACGGTGTCACAGGCCCACCGGGCAGGGAGCGCGGAGGCCGAAGCGGCGCGACCTGTCCAAGTTGCTGCTGCTGCTGCAAAGGGACCACATTCACCCAGTGGGCCGTAAACGACATGTACTGTCCCTGACCGTAGTTACAGCTCCAGATGTCGGCGCTGCCATGCACTTTGCTACACACCGACAGGCTCAAGGACTGGCCCACCTTCTGTTCAACAAAAGTGTGCAGCGCTGGTACTGCCTTCTTGGCAAAGAAATGACGGCTTGGGACTCTCCACCTCGGCTCGGCACAAGCCATCAGTTCTCTGAAAGGTGCAGATTCCACCACCTGAAAAGGGAGCGACTGCAGCACCAGCAACTTGGACAGGAGCACATTCAGCTTCTGCGCCGTAGGATGAGTGGGCGCATACTGCTGTCTCTTGGACATGGCTTCGCTGATGGATTGCTGGCGGGATGCATGACTTGGAGGAGGAGGAGGAGGAGCAGGAGCGACAGAGGATGGGTATGACGCACAGCTGCCTTCGGCTGAGGTGCTGGAGCCTTGGCTGGCAGAAATTGGGAGCTCACTTGGTGAGGAAGCAGACTGGACCACCCCTTGGGAGCCTCGGTTCTCCCAGGTCGCTTTATGGTGACGCATCATATGTTGACGCAGGGCCGTGGTGCCAACATTTGGACCCTGGCCACGCTTCACCTTTTGCCTACATATCTTGCATGTGGCCATGTTACCCTCCTGCGGATGCCTCAGGAAAAACTGCCACACTGCCGAGTAGCTACTTTTCCCACCCCCTGGCCTCACTGATTCACTGCTGCTGTTGCCAACTCCAGGAACCCCTGCTCCACTACCTCCCGATAAGGTAGACTGCCGCACAGCAGGTGCTCTACCCCGGCCCCGGCCCCGGCCGGCTCCAGCCTTTGGAATTGTGCCCCCATGCTGACTGCTACCACCTTGCTGCCTCAGCTGCTGACTCCGGGGCAACCTGCGCCCCGCTTCTCCTGATGATGACGATGAAGCCCCTTCATCACCCGGCTCCCAAGTGCGATCGGCTTCATCGTCATCATCACCGAGTTGTGGCTGTACGTCACTGATGTTCGTGGATTCGTCAACAGTGTCTGGCGCAGGAGCTGGAATGCTCGCAGCACCCACGACACTGTCCACATCACTATTTGTCTGCCTAGCTAAAGAAGCCACCTCCATTTCTTGGCTGGGCAGTAGCTGCTGACTGTCCTCCTGTATCTGATCGTCCTCCTCACTAAAGAGTGGAGCTGAACCCAAAGCATAGGATACGTTGCTGGGGGAGGGAACGGCGTAGGACAGAGGCAATGGGAGGACAGGGACTGCTCTCGGGGCATGCCAACTCAGGGTTGTGTCAGAGGAACCTACCGACCCTAGACTGGGGGTCTCAGACGTAAGTTGTGATGATGTTGTTGATGAGCGCGTCAACCAATCTACAACGGCAGATGTGTTACTGGTGGAGACCCGACCGCTAGCAGATACTGGCAGATTAGGTCTCTCAGCGTGATTCCTGCTGCTACTGGCCCCCAGTCTGATGCGAGCTCTGCCTGCGGAATCTTGGCCTCTGCCACTCCTCTTTTCACTTCCATGCACTTGTCTGCCCGACATAGTCTAACTGGCGTGGTAGTAGGTGATATTTTAAGATCCCCCGGGCAGCGGTGGGTCTATATGAAACAGAATATAATGCACACCAAAAGTGAGCAGTAACACTCAGCCTCCAACAGGCCTGCTTAGTGTAAATAAGAGAGCTGCTTAGTGTAAATAAAGAGGGGTATGCTATGTTACAGAATGGGATGCCCCAACAGAAGTGCACCTGGCAGGCAGCAGTAAGTCTATGCACAGCAAAAGTGTCTTTATCAGGCCTAATTTCAATTATTAAAAGTGCAAATGGTTATATGGTCTTAAACAGAGGCTGCTGTAGTCACAGAATGGGATGCCCCAAAAAAGAAGTGGACCTGGCAGGGTCCAGTAGCGCTATGCCCAGCAAAAGTGTCTTTATCAGGGCTAATTTCAATTATAATAAGTGCAAATGGTTATATGGTCTTAAACAGAGGCTGCTGTAGTCACAGAATGGGATGCCCCAAAAAAGATCCAGTAGTGCTATGCCCAGCAAAAGTGTCTTTATCAGGGCTAATTTCAATTATAATAAGTGCAAATGGTTATATGGTCTTAAACAGAGGCTGCTGTAGTCACAGAATGGGATGCCCCAAAAAAGAAGTGGACCTGGCAGGGTCCAGTAGCGCTATGCCCAGCAAAAGTGTCTTTATCAGGGCTAATTTCAATTATAATAAGTGCAAATGGTTATATGGTCTTAAACAGAGGCTGCTGTAGTCACAGAATGGGATGCCCCAAAAAAGATCCAGTAGTGCTATGCCCAGCAAAAGTGTCTTTATCAGGGCTAATTTCAATTATAATAAGTGCAAATGGTTATATGGTCTTAAACAGAGGCTGCTGTAGTCACAGAATGGGATGCCCCAAAAAAGATCCAGTAGTGCTATGCCCAGCAAAAGTGTCTTTATCAGGCCTAATTTCAATTATAATAAGTGCAAATGGTTATATGGTCTTAAACAGAGGCTGCTGTAGTCACAGAATGGGATGCCCCAAAAAAGATCCAGTAGTGCTATGCCCAGCAAAAGTGTCTTTGTCAGGGCTAATTTCAATTATAATAAGTGCAAATGGTTATATGGTCTTAAACAGAGGCTGCTGTAGTCACAGAATGGGATGCCCCAAAAAAGATCCAGTAGTGCTATGCCCAGCAAAAGTGTCTTTATCAGGGCTAATTTCAATTATAATAAGTGCAAATGGTTATATGGTCTTAAACAGAGGCTGCTGTAGTCACAGAATGGGATTCCCCCAAAAAAGATCCAGTAGTGCTATGCCCAGCAAAAGTGTCTTTATCAGGCCTAATTTCAATTATGATAAGTGCAAATGGTTATATGGTCTTAAACAGAGGCTGCTGTAGTCACAGAATGGGATGCCCCAAAAAAGATCCAGTAGTGCTATGCCCAGCAAAAGTGTCTTTATCAGGGCTAATTTCAATTATAATAAGTGCAAATGGTTATATGGTCTTAAACAGAGGCTGCTGTAGTCACAGAATGGGATGCCCCAAAAAAGATCCAGTAGTGCTATGCCCAGCAAAAGTGTCTTTATCAGGGCTCATTTCAATTATAATAAGTGCAAATGGTTATATGGTCTTAAACAGAGGCTGCTGTAGTCACAGAATGGGATGCCCCAAAAAAGATCCAGTAGTGCTATGCCCAGCAAAAGTGTCTTTATCAGGGCTCATTTCAATTATAATAAGTGCAAATGGTTATATGGTCTTAAACAGAGGCTGCTGTAGTCACAGAATGGGATGCCCCAAAAAAGATCCAGTAGTGCTATGCCCAGCAAAAGTGTCTTTATCAGGGCTAATTTCAATTATAATAAGTGCAAATGGTTATATGGTCTTAAACAGAGGCTGCTGTAGTCACAGAATGGGATGCCCCAAAAAAGATCCAGTAGTGCTATGCCCAGCAAAAGTGTCTTTATCAGGCCTAATTTCAATTATAATAAGTGCAAATGGTTATATGGTCTTAAACAGAGGCTGCTGTAGTCACAGAATGGGGTGCCCCAAAAAAGATCCAGTAGTGCTATGCCCAGCAAAAGTGTCTTTATCAGGGCTAATTTCAATTATAATAAGTGCAAATGGTTATATGGTCTTAAACAGAGGCTGCTGTAGTCACAGAATGGGATGCCCCAAAAAAGATCCAGTAGTGCTATGCCCAGCAAAAGTGTCTTTATCAGGGCTAATTTCAATTATAATAAGTGCAAATGGTTATATGGTCTTAAACAGAGGCTGCTGTAGTCACAGAATGGGATGCCCCAAAAAAGATCCAGTAGTGCTATGCCCAGCAAAAGTGTCTTTATCAGGGCTAATTTCAATGATAATAAGTGCAAATGGTTATATGGTCTTAAACAGAGGCTGCTGTAGTCACAGAATGGGGTGCCCCAAAAAAGATCCAGTAGTGCTATGCCCAGCAAAAGTGTCTTTATCAGGGCTAATTTCAATTATAATAAGTGCAAATGGTTATATGGTCTTAAACAGAGGCTGCTGTAGTCACAGAATGGGATGCCCCAAAAAAGATCCAGTAGTGCTATGCCCAGCAAAAGTGTCTTTATCAGGGCTAATTTCAATTATAATAAGTGCAAATGGTTATATGGTCTTAAACAGAGGCTGCTGTAGTCACAGAATGGGATGCCCCAAAAAAGATCCAGTAGTGCTATGCCCAGCAAAAGTGTCTTTATCAGGCCTAATTTCAATGATAATAAGTGCAAATGGTTATATGGTCTTAAACAGAGGCTGCTGTAGTCACAGAATGGGATGCCCCCAAAAAGATCCAGTAGTGCTATGCCCAGCAAAAGTGTCTTTATCAGGGCTAATTTCAATTATAATAAGTGCAAATGGTTATATGGTCTTAAACAGAGGCTGCTGTAGTCACAGAATGGGATGCCCCAAAAAAGATCCAGTAGTGCTATGCCCAGCAAAAGTGTCTTTATCAGGGCTAATTTCAATTATAATAAGTGCAAATGGTTATATGGTCTTAAACAGAGGCTGCTGTAGTCACAGAATGGGATGCCCCAAAAAAGATCCAGTAGTGCTATGCCCAGCAAAGTGTCTTTATCAGGGCTAATTTCAATTATAATAAGTGCAAATGGTTATATGGTCTTAAACAGAGGCTGCTGTAGTCACAGAATGGGATGCCCCAAAAAAGATCCAGTAGTGCTATGCCCAGCAAAAGTGTCTTTATCAGGGCTAATTTCAATTATAATAAGTGCAAATGGTTATATGGTCTTAAACAGAGGCTGCTGTAGTCACAGAATGGGATGCCCCAAAAAAGATCCAGTAGTGCTATGCCCAGCAAAAGTGTCTTTATCAGGGCTAATTTCAATTATAATAAGTGCAAATGGTTATATGGTCTTAAACAGAGGCTGCTGTAGTCACAGAATGGGATGCCCCAAAAAAGATACAGTAGTGCTATGCCCAGCAAAAGTGTCTTTATCAGGCCTCATTTCAATTATAATAAGTGCAAATGGTTATATGGTCTTAAACAGAGGCTGCTGTAGTCACAGAATGGGATGCCCCCAAAAAGATCCAGTAGTGCTATGCCCAGCAAAAGTGTCTTTATCAGGGCTAATTTCAATTATAATAAGTGCAAATGGTTATATGGTCTTAAACAGAGGCTGCTGTAGTCACAGAATGGGATGCCCCAAAAAAGATCCAGTAGTGCTATGCCCAGCAAAAGTGTCTTTATCAGGGCTAATTTCAATTATAATAAGTGCAAATGGTTATATGGTCTTAAACAGAGGCTGCTGTAGTCACAGAATGGGATGCCCCAAAAAAGATCCAGTAGTGCTATGCCCAGCAAAGTGTCTTTATCAGGGCTAATTTCAATTATAATAAGTGCAAATGGTTATATGGTCTTAAACAGAGGCTGCTGTAGTCACAGAATGGGATGCCCCAAAAAAGATCCAGTAGTGCTATGCCCAGCAAAAGTGTCTTTATCAGGGCTAATTTCAATTATAATAAGTTCAAATGGTTATATGGTCTTAAACAGAGGCTGCTGTAGTCACAGAATGGGATGCCCCAAAAAAGATCCAGTAGTGCTATGCCCAGCAAAAGTGTCTTTATCAGGGCTAATTTCAATTATAATAAGTGCAAATGGTTATATGGTCTTAAACAGAGGCTGCTGTAGTCACAGAATGGGATGCCCCAAAAAAGATCCAGTAGTGCTATGCCCAGCAAAAGTGTCTTTATCAGGCCTAATTTCAATTATAATAAGTGCAAATGGTTATATGGTCTTAAACAGAGGCTGCTGTAGTCACAGAATGGGATGCCCCAAAAAAGATCCAGTAGTGCTATGCCCAGCAAAAGTGTCTTCATCAGGCCTAATTTCAATTATAATAAGTGCAAATGGTTATATGGTCTTAAACAGAGGCTGCTGTAGTCACAGAATGGGATGCCCCAAAAAAGATCCAGTAGTGCTATGCCCAGCAAAAGTGTCTTTATCAGGGCTAATTTCAATTATAATAAGTGCAAATGGTTATTTGGTCTTAAACAGAGGCTGCTGTAGTCACAGAATAGGATGCCCCAAAAAAGATCCAGTAGTGCTATGCCCAGCAAAAGTGTCTTTATCAGGGCTAATTTCAATTATAATAAGTGCAAATGGTTATATGGTCTTAAACAGAGGCTGCTGTAGTCACAGAATGGGATGCCCCAAAAAAGATCCAGTAGTGCTATGCCCAGCAAAAGTGTCTTTATCAGGGCTAATTTCAATTATAATAAGTGCAAATGGTTATATGGTCTTAAACAGAGGCTGCTGTAGTCACAGAATGGGATGCCCCAAAAAAGATCCAGTAGTGCTATGCCCAGCAAAAGTGTCTTTATCAGGGCTAATTTCAATTATAATAAGTGCAAATGGTTATATGGTCTTAAACAGAGGCTGCTGTAGTCACAGAATGGGATGCCCCAAAAAAGATCCAGTAGTGTTATGCCCAGCAAAAGTGTCTTTATCAGGGCTAATTTCAATTATAATAAGTGCAAATGGTTATTTGGTCTTAAACAGAGGCTGCTGTAGTCACAGAATAGGATGCCCCAAAAAAGATCCAGTAGTGCTATGCCCAGCAAAAGTGTCTTTATCAGGGCTAATTTCAATTATAATAAGTGCAAATGGTTATATGGTCTTAAACAGAGGCTGCTGTAGTCACAGAATGGGATGCCCCAAAAAAGATCCAGTAGTGCTATGCCCAGCAAAGTGTCTTTATCAGGCCTAATTTCAATTATAATAAGTGCAAATGGTTATATGGTCTTAAACAGAGGCTGCTGTAGTCACAGAATGGGATGCCCCAAAAAAGATCCAGTAGTGCTATGCCCAGCAAAAGTGTCTTTATCAGGGCTAATTTCAATTATAATAAGTTCAAATGGTTATATGGTCTTAAACAGAGGCTGCTGTAGTCACAGAATGGGATGCCCCAAAAAAGATCCAGTAGTGCTATGCCCAGCAAAAGTGTCTTTATCAGGGCTAATTTCAATTATAATAAGTGCAAATGGTTATATGGTCTTAAACAGAGGCTGCTGTAGTCACAGAATGGGATGCCCCAAAAAAGATCCAGTAGTGCTATGCCCAGCAAAAGTGTCTTTATCAGGCCTAATTTCAATTATAATAAGTGCAAATGGTTATATGGTCTTAAACAGAGGCTGCTGTAGTCACAGAATGGGATGCCCCAAAAAAGATCCAGTAGTGCTATGCCCAGCAAAAGTGTCTTCATCAGGCCTAATTTCAATTATAATAAGTGCAAATGGTTATATGGTCTTAAACAGAGGCTGCTGTAGTCACAGAATGGGATGCCCCAAAAAAGATCCAGTAGTGCTATGCCCAGCAAAAGTGTCTTTATCAGGGCTAATTTCAATTATAATAAGTGCAAATGGTTATATGGTCTTAAACAGAGGCTGCTGTAGTCACAGAATGGGATGCCCCAAAAAAGATCCAGTAGTGCTATGCCCAGCAAAAGTGTCTTTATCAGGGCTAATTTCAATTATAATAAGTGCAAATGGTTATATGGTCTTAAACAGAGGCTGCTGTAGTCACAGAATGGGATGCCCCAAAAAAGATCCAGTAGTGCTATGCCCAGCAAAGTGTCTTTATCAGGGCTAATTTCAATTATAATAAGTGCAAATGGTTATATGGTCTTAAACAGAGGCTGCTGTAGTCACAGAATGGGATGCCCCAAAAAAGATCCAGTAGTGCTATGCCCAGCAAAAGTGTCTTTATCAGGGCTAATTTCAATTATAATAAGTTCAAATGGTTATATGGTCTTAAACAGAGGCTGCTGTAGTCACAGAATGGGATGCCCCAAAAAAGATCCAGTAGTGCTATGCCCAGCAAAAGTGTCTTTATCAGGGCTAATTTCAATTATAATAAGTGCAAATGGTTATATGGTCTTAAACAGAGGCTGCTGTAGTCACAGAATGGGATGCCCCAAAAAAGATCCAGTAGTGCTATGCCCAGCAAAAGTGTCTTTATCAGGCCTAATTTCAATTATAATAAGTGCAAATGGTTATATGGTCTTAAACAGAGGCTGCTGTAGTCACAGAATGGGATGCCCCAAAAAAGATCCAGTAGTGCTATGCCCAGCAAAAGTGTCTTCATCAGGCCTAATTTCAATTATAATAAGTGCAAATGGTTATATGGTCTTAAACAGAGGCTGCTGTAGTCACAGAATGGGATGCCCCAAAAAAGATCCAGTAGTGCTATGCCCAGCAAAAGTGTCTTTATCAGGGCTAATTTCAATTATAATAAGTGCAAATGGTTATTTGGTCTTAAACAGAGGCTGCTGTAGTCACAGAATAGGATGCCCCAAAAAAGATCCAGTAGTGCTATGCCCAGCAAAAGTGTCTTTATCAGGGCTAATTTCAATTATAATAAGTGCAAATGGTTATATGGTCTTAAACAGAGGCTGCTGTAGTCACAGAATGGGATGCCCCAAAAAAGATCCAGTAGTGCTATGCCCAGCAAAAGTGTCTTTATCAGGGCTAATTTCAATTATAATAAGTGCAAATGGTTATATGGTCTTAAACAGAGGCTGCTGTAGTCACAGAATGGGATGCCCCAAAAAAGATCCAGTAGTGCTATGCCCAGCAAAAGTGTCTTTATCAGGGCTAATTTCAATTATAATAAGTGCAAATGGTTATATGGTCTTAAACAGAGGCTGCTGTAGTCACAGAATGGGATGCCCCAAAAAAGATCCAGTAGTGTTATGCCCAGCAAAAGTGTCTTTATCAGGGCTAATTTCAATTATAATAAGTGCAAATGGTTATTTGGTCTTAAACAGAGGCTGCTGTAGTCACAGAATAGGATGCCCCAAAAAAGATCCAGTAGTGCTATGCCCAGCAAAAGTGTCTTTATCAGGGCTAATTTCAATTATAATAAGTGCAAATGGTTATATGGTCTTAAACAGAGGCTGCTGTAGTCACAGAATGGGATGCCCCAAAAAAGATCCAGTAGTGCTATGCCCAGCAAAAGTGTCTTTATCAGGCCTAATTTCAATTATAATAAGTGCAAATGGTTATATGGTCTTAAACAGAGGCTGCTGTAGTCACAGAATGGGATGCCCCAAAAAAGATCCAGTAGTGCTATGCCCAGCAAAAGTGTCTTTATCAGGGCTAATTTCAATTATAATAAGTGCAAATGGTTATATGGTCTTAAACAGAGGCTGCTGTAGTCACAGAATGGGATGCCTCACAGCAGACTTAAGATCAGTTCAGTATATATGCACAGTTAGTTAGTATAAGCAGCCTGAAAACGCTAACAAAGCCTGTCAGGCTGGATGAAAAAAAAAAAAAATCTCCCTGTGACAGCCTCCGATTTTTCCTTCCTTTCCCTGTTTTTCGCTGACTTTCTGTCTGTCTCCTGTCTGTCTCCTGCCTGTCTCCAGCTTGTCCCTGTCTGTCCCTGCCTGTCTAACTGTCTCTCCCTCAGCTACACAGCGTTCTGTCTCTCACGAATGCAATAGAGAAATGAGGAAGGAAAAGCAAGATGGCCGACTTAAATAGCGCTGTGACGTCACCGGGCTTGCTGGCTGCTGATAGGCTGCATGTGACTGCCCCAGCTTGCACTGGCGCGGGATAGATGTCCAGACATGTCCCGTCCGCCATCTTAGAATGCCTGTAAATGTAAATGAATGGATGTTAAAGGAAAACTTCGAGCGATCGAATCGCGGGGAAATTCGGATTCGATCCGAATCTAATTTCTCCTGAAATTCGGATCGAATCCGGGTTCGTCCGGATCGATTCGCTCATCCCTAATTATTAGGATTTGGCAGCGCCCTCTAGTGTTATTGTTTTGTCTTTGTCTATTATGGGCTTTATTCATCAAGGGATTGCGACAGGTAGTGCCTTGTAAGCCGCAGGTAGCGCCTGGTGAACGCCGGCCACTGTACGCATTACCACATTTATGAAGGCGATTCTGGTGAGCGACTCTAACAACGACACGTAGCGACAGCTCAGCGTATAGTGCCGGCGCTCTACCTTCCATAGCGCCTGGTATTACCTGTCGCTACCTGTCACTTTTCCCATACATTTCAATGGGCGTTCCTTTTCTTCTGTTTAAACGGGGTTTTCTTTTATTCATTTATTTTTTATTATTATCAAATCATTGTGTGACCTCTAATGGCCTATAAAAAGTCATTTTTGAAAACTTTTTTGAATTTTTATATTTTTATGCAGAATTGTCATTACAGGTCTGGCACTAAAGTGTTATTGTCACAATGTAATAACAATATCATTCCATGTGTTTTCGCTTTGTTACTGGTGGATGTGTGTTCAAAAACACACTTTAATCACACAGCGTTTGGCGCTCTGGGCTACAACGACCCGATTTTGAGCGCCGGCCCTGTGTGAGGCTGTTTTTTGATGAATATGGTGAGAGTCGGTCTCGCACTGACCAGTCGCTAACGTTCGCTTCCATACAGCGCTGAACTGGTGTTAGAGCGACTCACATACAACATATTCATCAATGCCGGCCAGCGACCGAGGAGCTCTGTAACAGCGACCCATAGCCCATCACAGCGACTACTAGCGGTCGCTCTAAGGGCCTCGCTACAGACGCTGGCGCTAGTAATGAATCAGCCTGCCCATGTATTTTAAGGTTTTTTTAATAGTCTCATGTGTATTAACCAATAAAGATTCATTTGTGGATTTATACAAGAGTGGTGCAACTTTCATCCTGAGTATCTGGGGGTGTGGTGGGGGCCCCCCAAGTCCTGAACAAAGGGGCTGGAGCGGATCCGAGCGTGCTGATTGGACTCGATCCGGGGGGGGGGGGGTCACACAGCGGGGACCCTGGGGGGGCAAAGACCAAAAGCCAGGATAGTGAAAACCCTGGGTTTTGGTTCATTTTAAGAAATATTGGTCAAATAATTGAGAATGAAGGTATACAGCACATGACCGCATTATTTAAATAATCTCATTTTAGTTATGATCATATAGTACCTTAATTTATTACAGACTGATCCATTACTAGCGCCAGATAGCGACAGCTGAGCGTCTGTGGAGCGGATTTCAGAGCGACCGCTAGTAGTCGCTGTGCTCGGCCATGGATCATTGTTTCAGAGCACCTCAGTCGCTGGTCGGCATTGATGAATATGAGGTGTGTCGCTGTACTACACTGTATGGGAGTAAACCGTAACGCCAGCTCAGTGCGACTGACTCACACCACATTCCTCAAAAAAACTGCCTCAAACATCGCCGGCGCTCAAAATCATGTAATTGTAGCCCATAGCGCCAGAGGCTGTGTGATTAAAGTCTGTTATTGAACATGTATCCATTAGTAACAAAGCGAAAACATATGGAATTACATTGTTATAACATTGTAACATGAACACTTTAATACCAGACGTGTCAGGACAATTCTGCGTAAAAATATTATTAATCAAACATATAGAATAAAACATTAAATTAAACATTAAACATTAAGCATTAATATAATTAAACATTATTAATATAATTAACATTATAATTACATTATAATATAATAACATTAATTAATTTATAATAAATTAAATTAATGAATTCATAAATTATAATAACATTATAATGACATTATAATAACATTATAATAAACATTAACAATATAATTAAACATTAAATTAAACATATAGAAACATATATATTGAACACGTAGAATCAAACATATAGAATTACATTGTTATTACATTGTAACATGAACACTTTAATACCAGACATGTAAGGACAATTCTGCATAAAAATATTATTAATCAAACATATAGAATTAAACATATAGAATAAAACATTAAATTAAACATTAATATAATTAAACATTAATAATATAATTAACATTATAATGACATTATAATAACATTATACTATAATAACATTAATTAATTAATAATACATTAAATTAATTAATTAATTATAATAACATTATAATTACATTATAATAACATTATAATAAACATTAACAATATAATTAAACATTAAATTAAACATATAGAAACATATATATATTAAACATATAGAATCAAACATATAGAATGACATTGTTATTACATTGTAACATGAACACTTTAATACCAGACATGTAAGGACAATTCTGCATAAAAATATTATTAACCAAAAAAGTTTTCAAAAATGTCATTTTCTTGCCCAGGAGACATGTCAGAATTTTTGAGATTTTTTTTAAGGAAAAAAAAAAATTGGGATCAGGAAAGGGATTTAAGGATCGTCCATAGAAATGTATGGGAGAGCGCCAGGTAGCGACAGGTAATACGTGGCGCTCTGCAAGGCTGAACGCCGGCGCTGCACGCTGAGCCTGGGATAATGATGAATCGGACGCTACATGGCGTTGTTCCAGTCACTCACCAGATTCGGCTTCATAAATGTGTAATTGCTGCCACGTCCGGCGTTCACCTGCAGCTACCTGGCGCTAGAGCATCATGAATAAGGCCCTTAATGCCCTAACTACATCCCTATCATATATTTTAAGATCAGTAGCGGATGTATATAGTAATAAATAAAACGAATGAGGGTACAGCAGGAAGGGGTGGAATAGCGCCATCTCTGGGTTCGGCTCTTCGGGTTCCTCTTGGCGTCCGGTCGCTTTAACCGCAGCTAATTGCTTTCTCTGTTGTCTAATCATCCTCGACCTAATGTAACCGCGATTCTTTCCATCTTGCGCAAGCGTTTAGTACAAACCATTGTCTGTTGCCATGGGAACCAAACTTCTGCAGGTCACCTTGGTCCCAGGTGAGTAAGAGGCTTTATGAAAAAAGGTTAAGAACGGCAAAGTAATTTCCTTCCACTTGACCACCGGGACTTGGCGCTCGGTACAGGCTGCATCCTCGCGGGGGGGAAGCGGAGACATCGAAAGAAAAAGATAAAAACGTTCATCAAACTTTTTCTTCACACAACTTTTTGGGGTTTTGTTTCTTTTTTCCTTTTTCTAAAATCCTTATATTCTAAGTATACAGCACGTCCTGCTCCAGAGATAATTCCTTACGTTTGGGTAATACATCCAGTAGATGGCGCTGGACTGCAGAGACAGCAAAAAAAAAAAGTGGCTCCTCCCGGCCCCTTATATTCCAGGGACCTCCCACAAATTCCCCAGTTCTTCTCTGCAGTCTGGGCTGCGAGGACTAGAAGATGGCTCTCTACTCGCAGGTGAGTGGGGCTTATTAGCCTGCGGCCCTGTAGGACTATTCCCACCCGTTCCTTCTTTTCTGCCTCCCAGCTTTGGCTGCGCTGGTCGGGTGATGGTAGGCAGCACCACTGTCAGGTGCTTAGGAGCGCTGCTCCACCGCAATCCCCCACCAAAGGGTAGGCGGTATAGGCCCATGGTGAGCCTTATGGGATGCCGCTCCCACACTATCGCCCCTCGCCCCCTGTCCACCTGTGGGCTCCTGTTAGGTTGGCCGCTGCCCTCCCTCGCTCTCCCCGGTTTTCTCGGGGGGGGTGGGGGGGGGGGTTGTAGGTGCATTCTTCAGTTTTATTTTTTCCGTGGTATAGCTTGGCTTTTGTTGTCGTGCGTGTGTTGGTTGCACTGGTTGCTTTTAAAAATGCCGCCGCGCGCGCTTGTATGGCATTCCACGGTCGGTGGCGACTTTACCTCAGGCACTTCTGCGCCATCATTGGCTGACATGGTCACGTGGGCGCCTTCGGGGGGGCGTGCCTTGCGGATGGCGCGTTCCGCATCACTGTCTCCGCGGCCCGCCCCTCGAGGTATCTGAGGGCGCCATTTTGCCTTCTCGTGCTGCGTGGCTGGCTTCTACCTACCGCGGTCCGTAAGTGCCCCTGCGGGCTGGCTTATTTTTTATATATTGTTGTGTATGCATACCGCTTACGGGACTTTCTGTTTATGTCTTGCAGGCAGGTCAAACTTAAACCGGACCTTCACCATGATTTAATGAAAAGCCCAAACTCTTAAAAAACGGTTCCCCAGCATCTAAAATTAATATATTTTACGTTTTTAGTCACTAACTTATTATTCTTTCCCCCATTGGGCTGCAACTCTGTTCAGGAATTTAGGATACGGGCTCCGCCATCTTGACTCAGAAGCATCACACTTACTGAGGAGAGGAGAGTGGGATAAGGTACAGGGGGGCGGGATATAGCTGTGCTTTGCACAGACAGAGCAGAGCTGGGGTCAGGTAAAGGTCAGCAGTCCCAGAATGCAGAGCAGCACAATCAGGAGGCACTTCCTGTTTGCAGGCTGCCTGATAAGATGGCGGCTTCCATAAGCCGCCATCTTGGATGTTTAAAGGCTCATAACATGCAGTAGATGCAGGTAGGATGATTTTTAATGTGGACAATTTGTATGTACAGGGTGTGGGAAACATATAAGATAGACTCTTATTCAGAGTGAAGGTCCGCTTTAATTGTGGTTTCTCCCGGCCTATCCCCTCTATTTAGTTGCTATTAGAGGCCTACTCTGCCTTTACCTCCCACTTCCCTAGCGGGTTATTGGGGCATCCCGGGTGACTTTATAGTGTAAATCCCTATTGGCCGGTTGGGCCGCGATAATCACCATATGGAGGCTTCTCAGGATAATGTGCTCGGGGTTCCTTGGGGACAAGCCCGGCTGTGTGTGGCGTGTGGGGTGTCCCCTACAAGTGATGACAATGTGCGGGTTTGTGTACCCTGTGCCCAGCGGGCGCTTGCGCTGCAATCTGGGTTACCGGTGGCTGGGCCTGCGCCCCGTATGGCTTCACCTACACCCCCACGCTTACATCTGACCCCCAGTGAGGTGCATACCAGTGGGGAGTCTCAGCCTGATTTGTCTACCAGGGTGGCTAGTATTGAAAAGCTGATTGCTGGTTCTACAGCGCGTAAGGCCTCAACTTAGAGGCGGCATCTGACACCTGGCGTTAACTTATTTCCTATGGAGGCTGAGGAATTTTTTGACCTAGCCGGCCATACCTCCCTGGAAGAAGGGGAATTGTTTTCAGATTCAGATTCATCTGATGAGCAGCCTAAGGGTTATGCTGATTCTGGCTCTGACCCATGGGCTCCAGATGATACTGACAGGCTTTTGGCTCACATTTTTGAAGTACTTTCTATCTCTCCTCCTGCCACGGCTCCTCGGCAGCAGGGGGAGTTGTTTCTCACGGCTAAGCCACGTTTGGAGTTTCCTGAGCAAACTCACTTTAATAATCTTGTGCTCAAAGAGTGGGAGCGACCGAGCAGGCTCCCTGGGGTGCCTAAGTGTTGGGATAAGAGGTATCCCTTTCCCGCTGATGTGTTAAAGCGTTGGTCATCCCCTCCTGAAGTGGATGCACCAATTCTGGGGTTGTCCAACACTTCTGTCATGCATTCCCCTGACTCTACTACACTGAGGGATGGTGAGGACCGGCGCATTGATCAGCTGGCTTCCCATGCCTTTGCCTGTGCGGGTCTGTGCTGCGCCCGGTTTGTGCCTCTGCCATTACAGCTGTGGCTATTAGGACTCTGCTCAGGAGTATTTTAGACGGAGCTCCTGATGAGGCAGCTAGTGCAGAGTATAGAGCCCTTCTGCATTGTGAGGAATTTGTTGCATATGTCCTCTCTGCCTTGGATAATACCATTAGAACGTGTGGCAGGGCTTCTGCCTTGGCGGTGGCTATACGCCACTCGGTTTGGCTCCGCCAGTGGGCAGCTGGCAACGCTGCCAAGAAGGCTCTCACTGGGTTCCCCTTTAAAGGGCTGCGTCTATTTGGGGATCACCTGGACCTGTTTGCTAAGGGAGGCAGGTTACCCCAGCACAAGAGACAGTCTCAGCCCTTTCGGGGTTCAGGTTCCAGCATCATTTGTTCAGGACTTTTTTTCAGGGGGTTACTCATGTGCGCCCCCCACGTAAGCCAATGTTATCAGTCTGGGACTTGAACTTGCCTTGCAGGGGTCTCCTTTTGAGCCTGTGCATGAGGCTGCTTTGTCCATTCTTACGCTTAAGATAGTCTTTTTGGTGGCTATCACTTCTGTTAGGCGTGTTTCTGAGTTGGCGGCGCTTTCCATCAAGCCCCCTTACTTTGAGAGACACCTGAACAAGGTGGTGTTTCGCTTTAAACCAGATTTTCTGCCTAAGGTTGTGTCTGCTTTTCATCTCAATCAGGACATTGTTCTTCCTTCTCTGTGCCTTAATCCTAGTAACCCTAAGGAGAGGGCGGCTCTACATTCTTTGGATGTGGTCAGGAACCTGAAGTTCTATTTGGTGGCTACTGAATCCTTCAGGAAGACTGATGCTCTTTTTGTGCTCCCTTCTGGTCCTAAGAAGGGTCTGGCTCCAGCTAAGTCTACCATCAGCAAATGGATCCGTCAGGCTGTGGTTCAGGCCTACTCTGCTAAAGAGAAGAATCCTCCCTTCCGCCTTACTGCTCATTCCACTCGTGCTATTGGTGCCTCTTGGGCCTTTCAGCACCAGGCTTCTGTTGAACAAGTTTGCAAGGCCGCTACTTGGTCTTCTGTTCATACTTTTTCTAAGTTTTACAAGGTTGATGTTAGGGCCTCAGCTGATGCTGCTTTTGGCCACAAAGTTCTGCAGGCGGCAGTGGTTTAATCTGCATGTTGTTGCTTTTGGGGATCCCACCCTACCTTATGGACACTGCTATTGGATGTCCCAAACGTAAGGAATTACTCTCTGGAGCAGGACGTACTGTATACTTAGAATAATACAATTCTGTGATTACTCACCTGTAGAATTGGTATTATGAGTATACAGCATGTCCTGCTCCACCCCGCCCTTGTTTTTCATTGTTCTTAGTGCCTCTGTATGGTGATTGTTATCATGATTAAAATTGTTTGATTATGGTTATTATTCTCCCGGCTTCTTGCTAACTGCTTGTCAATACTGGGGAATTTGTGAGAGGTCCCTGGAATATAAGGGGCCGGGAGGAGACACTTTTTTTTTTGCTGTCTCTGCAGTCCAGCGCCATCTTGTGGATGTATAACCCAAACGTAAGGAATTACTCTCTGCAGCAGGACGTGCTGTATACATATAATACCAATTCTACAGGTGAGCAATCACAGAATTGTATTTTTCACTTTTTTTTTTACCACTTGCTCACTTTGAAATTCACACTTATATAGTCAACTATTTTACGGGGGGGGGGGGGACATGAATGGTAGTTAGAAAGTGGTTGGTAAGCACACTCGATTTAAAGCATTACGTAAAAAGAAAATGATCATATGGGTGCTATTCAAATATTCTCAGATCGAGATCCCAATACTATCGAGAACAGTATATTATGAATGCACACCTAGATACCAAATTGGAGTTTGCATGAAAAAAGTGAATTTATTTATATGCATCAAATATCTTTTTATAGTGGTATTTAAGGTACACATAGGAATTACATATCGGCGAGTAAGGGCAATACACTACTATATACACTATTTACAATATATACACAATGATAGGTATCCTGCAGTCTGCGGTTGGTTGGTTGCACGCAGTATGATTTGATCAGAGTACCAGGATTTTTGCAAGGTAAGCAAAAAAAGGAGTTGATTTGCAATGGGAAAAATGATCAAGGAGATGAATGGTTGCTATACCTTTAAAAGTATATGAGGCCCTTCATATGCAGTACAGGTCCCGACCTGGGGTTTCTATGCAGGGTATCCTTTTACAAAGATTTTATTGAGATTTTCATAGGATATACATAAGAATCAGACATTGACATATGCACTGGTGATGGTAGATGTACAGGCTTCAGAAAAAATAGACATTAACACAGATACAGATGGCGGTCAAAGGAAATATAATAACTTCCAATTTTAGTCAAATGAACAACAGGAATCTAATTAAAGACCATCTCCTGTTACATAACAGCGAGTGCTTGGACTACATAGTGAACTGTTATATAAATTTTGTTAAACTGTACCCGAATGACATGTGCGACACACGTTTTCTTCACCGGTGCCGGGTGTAAACAGACATGTTAATACACTAGTGCATACTTACTAGAATTAAATGAAGACGAAAGAGGAGATAACGAAGAAAAGAGAAAAAGACAGAAAAAGTTGAGAAGAAGAGGGGGGGAGAAGGGGGAAGAGGGGGAAGGGAGGAGGATGGGGGCCAAGTTGGGGGATCAGGCCTAGTATAAAAAATGGTTCTTCTACCTCCTCAAACTGGGGTGGTGACAAACATCTATATATTCTAACCAGGGATTACAGACTTTAAGGTAACCTTCATATGTGTCATTCTTGATTGCTGTGATTTTCTCATTACATAAAGTGTCCGAGATTCTGTTCAGTATTTCTTGCCAGGGGATCCTAGGGGACTTCCAATTTCTGGCTATGGTGAGGCGTACTGTGGCTAAGATGTGCTGGATCAATTTCCATTGGTTTTTAGAATATTTACCTGATTTGTGGGAGAGCAAGGCTTCCCTGGGACTTTTAGTTATTGGAAGGTGAGTGATGTCAGAAAGAAGTTTGTATGTCCTGTTCCAAGTGGCCTTGGCTATTGGACAGTCCCACCAGATGTGGGCCATTGTTCCCGAGGAAGGGCAGCCTCTAAAACAAAGTGGAGAGACTGTTGATGCAGGGTATCCTTGAGGAGAAAACTGCTCAGCTGCAAGAGTCCAAATATTTCTGCTATGGTTCCGCTGACACGTGTTTCGGTTTAGAAAACCTTCCTCAGAGCGTTGTTTGGTAGAGCGATGTCCAGATGCCAGGATGAAGCGCAGTGCCTGGGGGGACATGAATGGTGCATTCGGCACCAGCAGCATTTGAATCCCGCACAGCGTACATCTTAATGGATTCTCATCGTGACAATTCCTATAAGCAGCAAAACACCAAATCAACCCCAAACAAGGTTCCACAACCAACAAATCTCCAGCATCTGAGCCACATCTCTCTCGGTGAATACGTTGTATAAATACAGTGCAAAACTCATTTAGACAACAATAGCTTATGAAGAAGTAGTTCGAAAAAACACAACTACTGTACAGGGCATTGATAAAGACTCAACTGGAGGCGAAACATGTCTGCCCAGCACAAAGGTATCCCACGGAGGAACTTTTCATAAGACTGTAGGAGGGAACGTGCAATACAATAGCTTTGTTAAGCGTTGCATATATTGTGAATTTATCAAATGGCTCAAGCATAAAAAAATGTACAATGAACAATGAATTGTAATGCTCAATAAACAAACTGGGAGTGGCCTCAACCCGGAACTAGCAAGGAGTCAACCATTTTAGTTATTCTTATAGAATACTTATTATTTACAAAAGTCTGCATTTGGACCCCGGGCGGCCAGTTGAGTATCGCTGGTGTAGACCAACAGAAGGTATATAGCTGTTTATCTAATGGGAAAGTGGAGCCACGGAGGAATCTCATCTATCATCTATATGATTAAGATCTAAGATTATTATTGTAGTAGTAACCAGGAGTGAGTTGGGAGGGTCAGCCTGGAAGGAGTCAGTGATGCAGACAGAGCAGTGGTGCCAGACTAATACCTAAGGACTACAGGATAGGTGGAAGAGATGGTGAGTTGGTGATTCTTTTAAATATTTTTCAATTTTTTCTACTTATCCAGAGGGCCAGTGGGGCAATGCAAAAGTTCCTGGTTTTAGATATTAGATTGGAACCCAGGATACTCGCACCTCCGCCTAGTTCAGTGGAATTTCAAACCAATCTCGTGTTTGCATTTCTGAGCTCTTTTATATAAAAGTCTCCTGTACTATTGGCTTAAATACAGTAGCCAAGTTCCTAACAGGACACAGGAGGCACAGGAGCGACCACTCACAAGCACCTCAAGCACTAGGCCTCTATTGTTACTTCAGATGTACTTGTGTTATATCCAGAAGGGAAAGATAGTTGGTGATTCTTTTTGATATTTTTCAATATTTTCTACTTATCCAGAGGGCCAATGGGGCAATGCCAAAGGGTCCTGGTTTTAGATATTACATTGTAACCCAAGAGAGTTGGCCCTCCGTCTAGTTCAGCAGAATTTCAACCCAACCTCATGTTTGCATTTCTGACCTCTTTTATATTAAAGTCTCCTGTATGATCAGCTTAAATACAGAAGCCAAGTTCCTAACAGGACACAGGAGACACAGAAGCGACTGCTCCCAAGCACCTCAAGCACTAGGCCTCCATTTTTCAGCTTAAATACAGTAGCCAAGTTCCTAACAGGACACAGGAGACACAGGAGCGACCACTCCCAAGCACCTCAAGCACTAGGCCTCCATTGTTCAGCTTAAATACAGTAGCCAAGTTCCTAACAGGACACCTCAAGCACTAGGCTTCCATTGTTACTTCAGATGTACATGTGTTATATACAGAAGGGAAAGATAGCTGGTGATTTTTTAAAAATATTTTTCAATAATTTCAACTTATCCAGAGGGCCAGTGGGGCAATGCCAAAGGTTGCTGGTTTTAGATATTAGATTGGAACCCAAGAGAGTTGCACCTCCGTCTAGTTCAGCTGAATTTCAAACCAATCTTGTGTTTGCATTTCTGACCTCTTTTATATTAAAGTCTACTGTACGAACAGCTTAAATACAGTAGCCAAGTTCCTAACAGGACACAGGAGACACAGGAGCGACTGCTCCCAAGCACCTCAAGCACTAGGCCTCCATTGTTCAGCTTAAATACAGTAGCCAAGTTCCTAACAGGACACAGGAGACACAGAAGCGACCGCTCTCAAGAACCTCAAGCACTACGCCTCCATTGTTATTTCAGATGTACGTGTTATATCCAGAAGGGAAAGATGGTTGGTGATTTTTTTTAAATATTTTTCAATATTTTCAACTAATTGTAACCCAAGAGAGTTGCACCTCCGTCTAGTTCAGCGGAATTTCAAACCAATCTTGTGTTTGCATTTCTGACCTCTTTTATATTAAAGTCTCCTGTACTTTCGGCTTAAATACAGTAGCTAAGTTCCTAACAGGACACAGGAGACACAGAAGCGACCACTCTCTGGCACCTCAAGCACTAGGCCTCCATTGTTCAGCTTAAATACAGTAGCTAAGTTCCTAACAGGACACAGGAGACACAGGAGCCACCGCTCTCAAGCACCTCAAGCCACTAGGCCTCCATTGTTATTTCAGACGTACTTGTGTTATATCTAGAAGGGAAATATGGTTGGTGATTTTTTTAAATAGTTTTCAAAATGTTCTAATTATACAGAGGGCCAGTGGGGCAATGTCAAAGGGTCCTGGTTTTAGATATAAGATTGGAACCCAAAATACTCACACCTCCCCCCAGTTCAGTGGAATTTCATACCAACCTTATGTTGGCATTTCTGACCTCTTTTATATTAAAGTCTCCTGTATGATCAGCTTAAATACAGTAGCAAAGTTCTTAACAGGACACAGGAGACACAGGAGCGACCACTCTCAAGCACCTCAAGCATTGGGCCTCCATTGTTATTTCAGATGTACTTGTGTTATATCCAGAAGGGAAAGATGGTTGGTGATTTTTAAAAATATTTTTTCAATATTTTCTACTTGGCAAATGTGGCAATGCCAAAAGATCCTGGTTTTAGATATTAGGCTGGAACCCAAGAGACTTGCACTCCTCCACTTAGTTCAGCGGAATTTAAACCCAACCTCATGTTTGCATTTCTGACCTCTTTTATATTAAATTCTCCTGTACGAACGGCTTAAATACAGTAGCCAAGTTCCTAACAGGACACAGGAGACACAGGAGCGACTGCTCTCAAGCACCTCAAGCATTGGGCCTCCATTGTTATATCAGATGTACTTGTGTTATATCCAGATGGAAAAGATGGTGAATTTTTAAAATATTTTTCAATATCAGAGGGCCAGTGGGGCAACACCAAAGGTTCCTGGTTTTAGATATTAGATTGGAGCCCAAGAGACTTGCACCTCCCCTCGGTTCAGTGGAATTTCAAGCCAATCCTATGTTTGCATTTCTGACCTATTTTATATTAAAGAGGACCAAAAACCCACCCTGGAGTCCATGGGATTCCAGGGCAGACATACTCGCTCTCCCCCCCCGTATGCCCCACTGTGTGAAACCCCATAGGTCGCCCGAAAACTCACCTTCGTTCCCGGTCCAACGGGAGCAACGGCCACATCCCCGCTACTCCTTTAGCAGGGCTGGGTGCCCACGCCAGGCATTTGTGAATGGCCAGCCCGGACACGCTCCCTTTTAGAGGGTAGCGGGGTGGATGCGCCGCCCGCGCGCTCGGATCACATTAGATGAACTCCTGGATGAAGGGGCTCTAGCGGATCGGAGAGAGCTGATTGGACGAGCGGGCACGCATACGTCATAGGACCGGGAAGAGACGAGTTTGTTTGGGCGATCTGGGGGGTTTCACACAGCAAGGACCAAAACCCAGGATAGTCAAAATCCTGTGTTTTGGTCCACTTTAACCCTTTAAACGCCAGCTACGTAAAATTCACGTAGCTGCCTCTCCTGTCGTTAAACGCCAGCGACGTAAATTTTACGTACCTGGCTTTCCCCCCTGCTAACTGGCAAAAAAAAAAAAAAAAAGACACTCACCTGACCCCCCGTTTGATTCGGCCGGGTCTCCTCTTTAAGATGGTGCGCTCCGATCGTCCGTGGCTGCAGGGGAGGGCCCGGAATACGGGGGGTTTCAGCTGCCACTGGCTTTCCTGTAAAAAAAATAAATACATAAGTAAAAATGACATTTACTTACCTGCGTGTGCGCTGGCTCCCACCGACCCTCCTCTTCACCTGGGGGGCCTCCGACCCCCCCCCCCAGGACTTACGGATCTTCAGGAGAGAGCCCGGGAGGCTCTCTCCCCTTTCCTCCTCGATGGCGGCCGCCATCTTGCCGCTAAGCCCAATGGGGCGGGGCTAATGACGTCGTCACGGCCCAGATCACTGGCTTCAGCGTTCTCAGCTGTCGGATGCCGGTGATCGGTGCCCGGGGAAGGAGGTAGCAGGAGATCCTCTGATCCCTATTTACTTGACAAATGACAAGACATTTCATGTTAAAACCCAAAAACAATACATAATTTTCCTGGGAAATCCCTTCAAAAATCACAGTTGAACATGCATAGTGCAAAATAGTGAAAAATGGTTTGGCAACAAAGCGTAACAAAAACTCCAGGTAGGCTGGCGGTTAAAGGGTTAAAGTCTCCTGTACGATCGGCTTTCCCACGCTTCTTCTGTACACTGTATATTTATCTAGACATTATTTTTCCCTTCGGTTCTTGAGAGTCTAATTAACCAAAAGGGCTTTTTTTTTTTTAGATTCGGCAATTCTTTAGTGATGAATTGCGAAACTATGTATTAATTGGAAACTGCTTTCCTATTTAACTCCTGTCATCGCTTTAAATTGGAGAAAAATGGAAACGCAACGTGAAGGGCCCAGAGGTCATTTTCCATCCATTCCTTTCCGAGAGCGATCTCCCCTCTGTGAATAAGCAATACGCATATTGATGAAACGCGAGATGAGCCGGCAATTAATTCCTTTCATTATCCATATTATAAAGTCATATAGGGAAAATGATGTGACACCCGGCGCTGCCCTACAGCCAATGCAAATAAAGCTCTCTGACGCCTCGGGCTCTATGTATGACATCTCTTATACGTTGTGCTGGTACCATGCTGACCTCTTGTTTCTATTTTCCGGCTGCTTCTCAAATTCTAAGTGGAACTGTTTTTCCAAGCCAGTTTAATTCTTCTAAATAGTTAGGGGGTTATTCATGAAGGGATAGCGCCTCGTAGCGGCAGGCTGCGTCTGGTGAACGCCGGGCGCTGTACGCAAAACCACATTTATGAAAGCGAATCTGGTGAGCGACTCTAACAGCGCCATGTAGCGTCCGATTCATCATAACAGGCGGCTCAGCGTCTAGCACCGGCGCTCTGGCTTCCAGAGCACCAGTTATAACCTGTCGCTCTCCCATACATTTCGATGGACGTTTTATTTTCTTCCCTTGTTTAAACAGGGTTTTTGTTTTTAATTGTTTTTTTTTCTCTCTCAAATCATTGGGTGAGGTCTCCTGGCCTAGAAAGAGTCATTTTTGAAAACTTTTTAAATTTTTTATATTTTTATGCAGAGTTGTCATTACAGGTCTAGCACTAAAGTGTTATTGTCACAGTGTTATAACTAGTCATTCCATGTGTTTTCGCTTTGTTACTGGTGGATATGTGTTCAAAAACAGACTTTAATCACACAGCGTCTGGCGCTCTATGCTACAGCGCCCAGCTTTAGAGCGCCAACGCTGTGTGTGTGCCCTTTTTTGATAAATATGGTGTGGAGCGCAGAGAGTCAGTCGCACTGAGCTGTCGCGACTTCTCGCTGCGGTGCTGTACTGGTGTTAGAACGCCCAACACACATCACATTCATCAATGCCGCCCAGGTTACTACAGCAACTGAGGCGCTCTGTTACAGCGTCTGATACCTGCTTACAGCGTCTACTAGCGCTCGCTCTAAGCGCCGCTATACAGACGCTCGTCTGCTGATACCTGGCGTTAGTATGAATCAGCCTCCATGTTTTACATAACCAACACAAAACCTTGATGACCAGGTTTAGAGGTTACAATCCGAGGAGCCAGGTTTAGGGATCATAGCCCTGGAACTTAGTTTAGCAGGGTCACAAGCCCTGGAGCAAAGCTTAAGGGTTACAGTTTCAGGAATCATGTTTAAGAGTAACATTCCCAGGAACCAGGTTTGGTGTTCTTAATCCCCGGAACTAAGTGTAAGGGGTCATAGACCTTGGAACTGAGTTTAGGTTCATAGTCCTAGGAACCAAGTTTAGGGGGAGACATAGTCCAGAGGAACCAGGGTTGGAGCTTACAGTCCCGGGAACTATGTTTAAGAGTAACATTCCCAGGAACCAGGTTTGGGGTTCTTAGCCCCCGGAACCAAGTGTAAGGGGTCATAGCCCTTGAAACTGTGTTTAGGGTTCATAGTCCTAGGAACCAAGTTTAGGTAGACAAAGTCCAGAAGAACCAGGTTTGAAGCTTACAGTCCAGTGAATCAGATTTAGGAGTCACATTCTCAGGAACCAGGTTTAGGTTCCTAGTCCCGAGACCAAGTTTAGAGGGTCATAGCCCTGGGAAATTAGTTTAGGGTTCATAGTCCTGGGAGCCAGGTTCTGAGCTCACTGTCAAAGGAACCTGGTTTAGGACATTCCCAGGAATTGGGAATTAGTCTTGGGAACCAAGCTTAGGAGGCCATAGTCCTGAGTATGGAGTATAGGGTCCATAGTCCTAGAAACCAAGTTTAGGGAGCCATAGTCTCCAGTACCAGGTTTAGACCTCACCGTCCAAGGACCAGGTTTAGGAATCCCATTTTCAGGAACCAAGTTTAGGGTTCATATTAAAGGGAACCAAGTTTAGAGGGTCACAGTCCATTGAACCAGTTTTAGGGCTCATAGTCCAGGAAACCAAGTGTAACAGGGATACCCCATGTAGTTTGGTTGTGATTTGGGGAGGTGTACTCCTCCGTCCAGTCCTCCAAGGCCCTCCAGGAGATCTAGGAGACACACTCATAGCTCTGGCAAACAGCCAACAGCCAGACCACCTAAGTCTGTTTATAGACTAGTGGAACCAAGTTTAGGGGATCACATTCCCAGGAACTAGGTTTAAGACTCATAAGGTGTGATTCAGAGAAACCTCTAAACGCGTTTTAAAAGAAAGCCACAGCCGACACCTTTTAGCAGCCGGATTGCTGTTCGTGAACAGGTTTTTTGGCTATGTGGAGGAGTCTGCGCGTCTTGTGCTCCAATGAACTGCATGTATCAGCATGGCCGAGGCCATTAATTGTATGGCAATGCATACCTGATTCATGTATGCCTTATAAAAGCATTTTAATGTGGACCTTAATTAGTCCTTTGCATGTAAACCTTTATTTTGCAATATATTTGCGTTAATTAAAGAAACTTATGTCCTTTGTTATTTATTTTAAAATTGATGTACTAGAATAATATTTTTAGATTGCATTTATTGGTGTAGTTGTTTACCTTTGCTTTGTTTAATTATTTAAGCACATCTTTGGTCAGATGCATCACACTTACTGAGGAGAGGAGAGCGGGATAAAGTGCAGAATGTGGGTTACTGCTGTATTTTGCCCCCAGAGCTGGGGGCACGGACAGTCACAAGGCCCTTTCTGTTTGCAGGCTGCCCGAGAATACCTGAGTCGCCATCTTGGCTGTTTCTAGACTCATAACATGCAGAAGTTGGTGGGTGTTTTTTTATATTTGAGAGCAATCTGTATGGAGAGGGTGTGGGTAACCACACACAAAAAATGTAAGTTGTACCATTTGAAGCCAAAATATTAAAATTAAATCAACAAGTAAAAAATGCAAGTTAACTAAAAATTAAACAAAGTAAGATTTTATTATGCAAATGCATTCATTAATGGTTGGTTACTACAAAATGAATGAAATAAAGAAAAATAAGACCAAATATTTAGAATGCACTTTAATGAGCTAAGTTTGTAGTGCGCAGCCGCAAGATCAGAAGGATTTACGTCCAGACAAAAAAGGAAAAAGGGCAAAACCAATGTTGCAACCTGAGAAATGAAACGGAAAATTCAGGATGGAAACTGACATAGGTCTGATTCCCGAACTGCCATACGAACGGACGGACATTTTAGGATAGAAACGTATTTGCTTATAGAATCACTCGCAAGTTCATACGAACGCACGAGCGTTCGGGAAAAATAGGATGATCGTGACCCAAATCCAAGCTGTTACATGTTTCTTTGAATCAACCCAATAGTCTCAGACACCAAGTTTAGGATGTGGGTTATAGTTCCAGAAATTACATTTAGGGCCCACACTACCAGAAAACAGGTTAGGGGGTTACATTCCCATGGACCACATTTAGGGATGCTGGCCTAAATTTAATATAACTATTTTAACAGAGGTAATGGCTAATTCACCACCCTGTTACACAGGTTTAGGGTTCATAGTTTTGGGAACTAGGTTTGGGGCTCACAGTCCCGGGAACCAAGTTTTGGGGCTAATGCTCCTGAGAGACAGGTTTAGGAGTTACAGTCCTGGGAACCAGGTTTTGGGGTTCCCAGTCCAAGGAACCAAGTTAATAGGGCACAGTCCTGGGAACCAAATTAATGGGTCACAGTCCTGGGAACCAAGTTAATAGGGCACAGTCCAAGGAACCAAGTTAATGGGTCACAGTCCTGGAAACCAAGTTAATGGGGCACAGTCCTGGCAACCAAGTTAATGGGGCATAGCACTTGGAACCAAGTTTTGGGGCTCATGCTCCTGAGAACCAGGTTTAGGACTTGCAGTCCTGGGAACCAAGTTTTGGAGCTCACAGTCCAAGGAACCAAGTTAATGGGGCACAGTCCAAGGAACCAAGTTAATGGGGCACAGTCCTGGAAACCAAGTTAATGGGGCACAGTCCTGGGAACCAGGTTTGGGGCTCACAGTCCAAGGAACCAAGTTAATGGGGCACAATCCTGGGATACACGTTTTGGGCCTCACAGTCCAAGGAATCAAGTTAATGGGTCACAGTTCTGGAAACCAAGTTAATGGGGCACAGCACTTGGAACCAAGTTTTGGGGCTCATGCTCCTGAGAGACAGGTTTAGGAGTTACAGTCCTGGGAACCAAGTTTTGGGGCACAGTCCTGGGAACCAGGTTTGGGGCTCACAGTCCAAGGAACCAAGTTAATGGGGCACAGTCCTGGGAACCAAGTTTTGGGGCTCACAGTCCAAGGAACCAAGTTAATGGGTCACAGTTCTGGAAACCAAGTTAATGGGGCACAGCACTTGGAACCACATTTTGGGGCTCATGCTCCTGAGAGACAGGTTTAGGAGTTACAGTCCTGGGAACCAAGTTTTGGGGCTCACAGTCCTGGGAACCAAGTTAATGGGGCACAGTCCTGGGAACCAAGTTTTGGGGCTCACAGTCCTGGGAACCAAGTTAATGGGGCACAGTCCTGGGAACCAAGTTTTGGGGCTCAGTCCTGGGAACCAGCTCAAGCTTCTGAGAGCCGGCTAGGAGTCACGTTTGTGGGTTTTGCGTTGAACGGCGGCACAGAAACTCTTACGACATCATCGCGAAAACAAAAGCCGAAATCTCACATAACTCATGCGACGCGGGCGCCGTTTCTTGTAGGCCATTAACTTACAGCGTTTTTTTCAGAAATTTCGTGAAAATGTCATCGTTTGAAGGTAATATTAAAACACATTGTAAAGTGACATTTAGAATTTCCCCACTGTTCTATCGCTGCATCCTGATTGTCCGCTGGGATGAAAAGTAACAGCAAAAAGCTCTAAAGTCAGGAAAAAGAAAGCGAATATGTAGATATTTATTCAAAGGACCCCAAAATCCGGCCAATCGATGCTGAGCTGCAGAATTCCAGCCTTGACAAATACCATTTAACACTTTGCACATTGCAGTACGTTAAACTGCTGCTTGCCCGTCGATTTGGCACGCCGCGCTGTTTGAAACCCTATTTATCACCCAAAAATTCACCCTTCCTGTGGACTCCCACAGCTTTCCCAGCATTCCTTTAGTTGCGGCGTGCTCCAGTGCCCAGCCAATCAGATCGGATGTGGCGGATACATGCCTCAGACTAGAGGGCTTGTTGCGTCAGGTGAGATCAGCCAATCATTTTCTGGGGCTGTATTTACCATTAGGCAACCCTAGGCCTGTGCCTAGGGTGGTCACTTGCAGGAGGGGTGCTATGGAGTGTACTTTTACTGCTATAGTTTAAAAAAAACCCTTTCTGGCAACTTAATGCCACCTCTTGATCACCCCCCATCCACAGGATGATGCAGTATGTGTGTGCAGGAGAGGGGTGCAAATGGCTAAACGCAGTCTGCTGCCGAAGCCTTGCTCAACACAACCTGATTTGTGGTCATGAGACTTCTGGAAAGGCAGTAAAAATTATGGGGCTCCGCATTTAACCCCTTGCATCCTCATCCCCTCCCCCCACATTCACACTGTCTGCATTTAAACCTCTTGCGATCCGTCTTGCGCGGTGCAAGCAAACGAAAAGTGCCTAGGGCAGTCTGGACACCAAATACAGCCCAGGTTTCAGGTTGGGGGCTCCCTCCGGGTCGGTCGGTTGCCGGCCTTTTTCTGGCATCCCCCCGTAGTGAGGGGTGACACAGATTTCCCCACCTCCTTCCTTGGCATCCTACCAAACTAATTGCTCACATTAAAAATCATCCTACCTGCACCTATTGCATTTTCTGAGCCTTTAAACATCGAATATGGCGGTCTATGGAGTCTCAGGCCTCCTGCAAACAGGAAGTGTCTTCTGACTGTGCCGCTCTGCATTCTGGGATTGCTGTCCATTTCCTGACCCCAGCTCTGCTCTGTCTGTGCAAAGCACAGCTATAACCCGCCCCCCTGCACTTTATCCTGCTCTCCTCTCCTCAGTATGTGATGCTTCTGAGCCAAGATGGCGGCGCTCATATGCTAGAGTCCTGAACAGAGTTGCAGGCCAGTAGGGGAATGAATAATAAGTAAGTGACTAAAAACATAAAATGTATTAATTTTAGATGCAGGGGAATAGTTCTTTAAAGGTTTGGGCTTTTCATAAAATGACGCTGAAGGTCCGGTTTCAGGTCCACTCGAAAGCTGCAGCCCAGCGATCAACCAACCATGTATTTATTGCACAGTTAGGTAGCAATATTCAGGACCCCTGGCACCTAGGATCCCATCCCGGCCTTGTCCAGTGGTTGGTCCTCACCTGGTTCACCCTCCAGGTTTCCTTCGCAGCCTTGAATAAAGGAGCCATTCGCTCCGAAACGTGTGTTTGTTGTGATCACCACTTATCTTTACCCTGCTGCTAACTTCTTTGCCTTTCTCTATTATGATCCCTTTGTATATGTCATGATTACTATGCTTTGAAGTATTATTTACGATGATTAACTTTAATTACCGGTATTTTACATAGTTAATACGGTTGAAATAAGACCATCAAGTTCAACCAAGGGTGTTGGTTAATTTTTATTTATTTTTTGTTACTGATCACAGTTAATAGTAACTGTTAATGTTATTTTCTTCTAAATAAGCATCTAATACTTTTTTGAAGCTGTCAGCGATGTGATGCTATCTTTGTTTGGTGACTACTGACCAGTAGCTTTTTTATGGACTAGTATGCTATATGTTTACTTTCCTTAATCCTGTATATACTGATCAGTCACCTCATAGTTCCACTTGTCAGGACTGTCACAGAACCACCTTATAGGGTAACATAGAAAAATAGAAGGGTGATGGCAGAAGGAGAGCATACGCTCCATCTAGTCGACCCTTATATGTATATTGTATGTTCTCTGTATCTTATTTATATACTGTATGTTCTCTGTATCTTATGTATATACTGTATATTCTCTGTATCTTATGTGTATACTGTATGTTCTCTGTATCTTATATATATACTGTATGTTCTCTTTATCTTATGTGTATACTGTATGTTCTCGGTATCTTATGTGTATACTGTATGTTCCCTGTATCTTATGTATATACTGTATGTTCTCTGTATCTTATGTGTATACTGTATGTTCTCTGTATCTTATGTATATACTGTATGTTCTCTGTATCTTATGTGTATACTGTATGTTCTCTGTATCTTATGTATATACTGTATGTTCTCTGTATCTTACATATATACTGTATGTGCTCTGTATCTTATGTGTATACTGTATGTTCTCTGTATCTTATGAATATACTGTATGTTCTCTTTATCTTATGTGTATACTGTATGTTCTCTGTATCTTATGTGTATACTGTATGTTCTCTGTATCTAATGTATATACTGTATGTTCTCTGTATCTTATGTGTATACTGTATGTTCTCTGTATCTTATGTATATACTGTATGTTCTCTGTATCTTATGTGTATACTGTATGTTTTCTTTATCTTATGTATATACTATATGTTCTCTTTATCTTATGTGTATACTGTATGTTCTCTGTATCTAATGTATATACTGTATGTTCTCTGTATATTATGTGTATATACTGTATGTTCTCTGTATCTAATGTATATACTGTATGTTCTCTGTATCTTATGTGTATACTGTATGTTCTCTTTATCTTATGTATATACTGTATGTTCTCTGTATCTTATGTATATACTGTATGTTCTTTTTATCTTTTGTGTATACTGTATGTTCTCTGTATCTTATGTGTATACTGTATGTTCTCTGTATCTTATGTATATACTGTATGTTCTCTTTATCTTATGTGTATACTGTATGTTCTCTGTATCTTATGTGTATACTGTATGTTCTCTGTATCTTATGTAAATACTGTATGTTCTCTTTATCTAATGTATATACTGTATGTTCTCTGTATCTTATGTGTATACTGTATGTTCTCTTTATCTTATGTGTATACCCCATGTTCTCTGTATCTTAGGACAGATGGAGGCTTATCCCAGGCATGCGCTCATTCACTGACTGACGATTTACCTCTGCTGGAAGTTTGTTCCCGGCATCTACTACTCTTTCTGTAACATAATATTTTCTAACATTGCTCTTCATCTTCCCTCCGACTAGCTTCAGGTTGGGCCCCTTGTTCTATCATTGAGTTTCTTCTTAAAAACACTTCCCTCCTGAACCTTATTTCCTCCTGTCACATATATAAAGGTCTCCATCATGTCCTCTCTCTCCCTTCTTTCCTCCAGACTGTACAAATTAAGTTCTTTAACTCTTTCCTGATAAGTTTTATGTTTAAGTCCTTCCACCATTTTTGTTGCCGGCCTTTGGACACGTTCTATTTGAATAATGTCTTTTTGCAGGGGAGGTCTCCAGAACTGCACACAGTATTCTAGCTGTGGCCTCACCAGGGCTCTATACAGCGGCATCACAACCTCCCTCTTCCTACTGGTGATGCCTCGAGCTATGCAGCCGAGCATCCTGCTTGCTTTTCCTACTGCCTGGCTACACTGTCCAATCATCTTGCAGCTTTCAGTAATCAGTATCCCTAAATCTCTCTCCTCCGAGGTCCTGGATAACACAGTGCTGCCCATACGGTGCTCAGAGTATCTTTTTATAGTCGACTCATGAATGTCAAAGCTACATTATAATATACATTTTTTCCCTGAAGTGGCCGACGATCCTGGTGACTGTATATATCTCTGCATCATATACCAGCACACTGTATGCTTTATTTACTTGATTTACTATATGTGCATATTGTACCTGTATTATTGAGTATATGAATTTATAATATACTCTTTGGTGTGATGTGCATTGATCCATATCCTTTTCTACTATTACCTCACGAGGTGGATAGTGGCGAGAAAGATTTCAGTATTCCTTTTACGAGACCCGTAGATTTCAGTATTCCTTTTTCTAAACAAGGTGTGCTCACACCAACCCATGACTTCCCCTAAAGGGCCACAGAGAGCGGATCAATCTCTGCCTTTCATTTTGTCCCTTATGGGGGGGGGGGTCCTTCTCCGGTCTGAGCTTCAATGTTCTCCAGGGCCCCAAAGTCTTGGGCTTGTCTCTCCAGCCCCCCGGCGACGGTGTCTACCACAAGCTCACGAAAGCTCTGGCCACCAGTCTTACAGACCGAGCAAGCCTTTTTTTTGACTCGGGAACCAATCAGCAGGCACGGTTGGGGCACCTCCCTAGTCTGTGCCTAGCTACCCAGGAATGCAGTGAGGGTGGCATCTGGTGTCCATTCACCCTTCCTGCAGCCCCTACTTTAAAACCTAACTACACTTATGCTAATTTATCTAACACAGTTAACGGGGGTCAGGGGTGTAACTAGGGGGGGGGGGGGCAGGAGGGGCATTTGCCCTGGGTGCAGCAGGTCAGGGGAACGCCAAAGGGCGGCCTGAGCACAGGTGGGGGGCGCCATTTTGAATCATTGCCCTGGGTGCCAGAAAGCCTAGCTAGTCCTCTGACGGGGGTGATGGCTAACCCACCACCAAGTTACACAGTATTTTGTGTGTAAAGGAAGGCATCCCTTAGCTTTTGGTTGCCTTTGAAAGCACTGTGGTCCTCCCTTGGTGCCACATTGTTCCCCTCTTTACAGTACCTGCCATGGCGTTGCGTTTTCAGCTCTAGGATCCTAGGGTCCTATTCCAGTCTTGTACAGTGGTTGGTCCTCACCTCGTTCACCCTCCAGGTTTCCTTCCCCCAAAGGGCCACAGGGAGCGCATCAATCTCTGCCTTTCTTTTTGCCCCTTATGGTGAGGGTCCTTCACCGGTCTGATCTTCAATGTCATCCAGGGCCCCAAAGTCTTGGGTTTGTCTCTCCAGCCCCCCGGCGACGATGTCTACCACAAGCTCACTACTGCTCTGGCCACCAGTCTTACAGACTAAACAGACCTAATTTTATTCCCGGGAACCAATCAGCAGTCACGGTGGGGCACCTCCCTAGTCTGTGCCTAGCTACCCAGTAATGCAGTGAGGGTGACACCTGGTGTCCATACACCCTCGCTGCAGGCCCTACTCTAAAATCTAACTACACTTATGCTAATTTATCTAACACAGTTAAAGTGGACCAAAACCCAGGATTTTGACTATCCTGGGTTTTGGTCCTTTCCCCCGTGTGAAACCCCCCAGATCGCCGATGCTAACTCACCTCTTCCCAGGCGTTTAACATAGTGGTTCCTGTAGTCCTTCTTTAAAGTGATAGTCGAAATCCTGGGTTTTGGTCCTTTCCCCCGGGGCACTCTGATCGGGGATGCCCCACTGTGTGAACCCCCCAGATTGCCGGAAGAAACTCACCTCTTCCCTGTCCTACGGCGCATGTGCGGCCCGCTCGTCCAATCAGCACGTTCGGAGCCGCTGACGTCACAGCGTCTAAGCCTTCGTCTAACACCAGCGGTTCCGAGAGTGCTGGTGGCCACATCCCCCGCTTCCCTCTAACAGGGAGGGTGCCCGCACCGACCATTCACAAATGCCTGGCGCGTGCACGTGCCCTGCTAGAGGGATAGCGGGAATGTGTCCCTGGCTCGCCGTTGGACCGGGAAACAAGGTAAGTGTATGGGGCGACCTGGGGGGTTTCACACAGAAAAAGATCAGGGTGCCCCGAGGGGAGGGAATCGATTAGCCAGGGAATCTATAAGATTCCGCCGTGAGTATTGGTCTAGTTTAAAGTGGACCAAAACCCACACCGATCGGCACGGGAATCTATAAGATTCTCGGGGCGATCGATTCCCTCCCCTCGAGGCATCACGATTTTTTCTATGTGAAATCCCCCAGGTCGCCCCTTACACTAACCTTGTTTCCCGGTCCAACAGTGCATGCGCGAGCCGCAGCCACATCCCTTCTAGCGGGCATTTGTGAACGGGCGGCGCGGGCAGGATCCCTGTTAGAGGGAAGCGGGGGATACGGCCGCCAGCGCGCTTGGAGCCGCTGGCCTTAGACGTCGTCTTAGACGGCGCGCTGCTTGGACAAGGGGCCGGACATGCGCCGTAGGACCAGGAAGAGGTGATTGAGTTCGAGTGATCTGGGGGGTTTTACACAGTGGGGCACCTCAGATCAGGGTGCCCCAGGGAAAAGGACCAAGCCCCAGGATAGTCAAAATCCTGGGTTGTGGTCCACTTTAACTGGGTGATGGTTAACCCACTACTAAGTTACACAGTATTGTGCGTGTAAAAGAAAGCATCCCTTAGCCTCCGGTTGCCATTGAAAGCTCTGTGGCTCCTCCCTTGGCGCCGCAGTGTTCCCCTCTTTACGGTGCCTGCCGCGGCTTGGCGTTTGCAGCTCATATTCGCAGTATTTTCCACAGCTGTCAGCCAGTCGATTTATGGCGCCTTTGTATCTGCGCGGCGAAAGAGTCATAAAAAACTGTATTTATAAATACGGCTGTGGAACTATTTTACGAGTCAAATGTCCCCGTATATAACTCAGCTCTTTATGGTGCGGCTGCAGAGAGAAAGGATCGGCGTAATTGGCAATTTTAAAGGTTTTTAGCTGCCGGTGCGTGCGGAACAATGGGCCACCAGAATGCCGAGCCTGCAAATCATCGCTGCCAAGTAACAAAAAAAAACCAAAGCCGGCTCTGCGCAAATCAAAAGGAACATTAAAGGCTTCAGATGGAGAGAAAATTTACATAGAAATTAGCCGGGATTTCAGTAAAGATGGCGGAGGAGAAAGGTGGCCAAGTTACATCTCTATTAAAGGCCTGATTATCATCTCTCCATGAAGCTCGGATTTGCTTTTTATGCTTGTGATATGTTGCGCAGATAAAGCAGAATCCTAAAAGTGGACCAAAACCCAGCTCGATCAGCACTATAAGATTCCTGAGCCAATCGATTCCCTCCCCTCCGGGTTATCCAAAATCCCGAGCCAATCGATTCCCTCCCCTCCGGGGCATCCAAAATCGGGATGCCCCACTGTATGAAACCCCCCAGGTTGCACACACTGGAAAATTGGACTAGCAACTATATAAGCTACAATCAGCGCTATAGCTTTGTACATTTTGTGTAACAAAAGAATGGAACTCAGGGATGGAGCCCAGGGAGACCAGCGCCCCCCGCCATAAAAACGCCCAGGTCGCCGCCAGCCTGTTCCCACTCCGCCCGGGGGAAGGAGGGTAGGGAAATAGGGCCTAAGCGACAGGCCGGCTAGGAACATCCCAGGGAAACTGGGAACTGGCTTGGGCGGCGCCGGCTCGAGGGGCACCTTCCGCTCGTGGCCGCATTCCCGGGCTGTCTGTCCGTGCTCGTGCGTGAGCACAGCTTTCTTATGCCCTCCAGCGGTGCTGCAGACAGCGCACCCACCGGAGGAAAAGTTAAAGGGCCAATGAGCCCTGGTTTTTACTGGTGGGCGAAACGCCCTGATAGTGTATTGGGCAATCAGCCCACGAGTTGTTTAGCTGGCCAATGAGCCGAGTGTTTCCCCCGGCCAATCCCGTTGGTTCCCGTCTAATAAAGGTTGTCCCTCCACTCTGTTTCATTGCCCGTGATAGCGTGCTGCTGGGTGCTCTTGATCCTTTGTTGTGGATTGCTATCTTTGCCGACCTATCTTGTTTGACCACCCAGTGACTGCCGCCTGGACCGCCGCCTGTCCGTACCTGACCACGAACCCTTCTCATCCCTTATGCTGCGTACCCGTAACTCCCGGCTTGACCCTTGGCTTGACCTTCGACACTTCTCTTGTCTCTCCCTTTGGTGCTGCCGCTTAGGCACTGATTACCCGTGTATGACCCCGGTGTCACGCTCAGGGTACTCTAATGTCACGCTCTGGTAACTCCAGCCCTCCAGGTAAGCTCTCAACCCCCAATCTCCGCAGCCAGCTTCACCTGTAGGAGCCCCCGCTTGCCGGGACGCAGTACACGCCTTCCCCGGCTCGGTTGCCCCCAGGACTTCAATGGCTCAAAGGATGGGAGCTTACTGGTTGGAGGTCTGGAGAACCAATAACGAAGAGCGGATTTAGAGTGAGTCCAAATGTGGGAGCAGGTAATACTGGGAAGTCCAAAGACAGGCCAGAGGTGAACACCGGGTAAGCTGAGATCACGACGGTACAGAAGGATGAGGCAGCTCGAGGTCGGGGTATGAAGCAGGGGTCGGCAACGGAGATCAAGCATTGAATGGCCGGTACAGGCAGGGGTCGGCAACGGAGATCAGACAGAGAATGGTCAGTTCAGGCAGGGGTCGGCAATGGAGATCAGACAGAGAATGGTTGGTTCAGGCAGGGGGCGGCAACGGAGATCAGACAGAGAATGGTCGGTTCAGGCAGGGGGCGGCAACGGAGATCAGACAGAGAATGGTCGGTTCAGGCAGCGGTCGGCAACGGAGATCAGACAGAGAATGGTCGGTTCAGGCAAGGGTCGGCAACGGAGATCAGACAGAGAATGGTCGGTTCAGGCAGGGGGTGGCAACGGAGATCAGACAGAGAATGGTCGGTTCAGGCAGGGGGCGGCAACGGAGATCAGACAGAGAATGGTCGGTTCAGGCAGGGGGCGGCAACGGAGATCAGACAGAGAATGGTCGGTTCAGGCAAGGGTCGGCAACGGAGATCAGACAGAGAATGGTCGGTTCAGGCAGGGGGCGGCAACGGAGATCAGACAGAGAATGGTCGGTTCAGGCAGGGGGCGGCAACGGAGATCAGACAGAGAATGGTCGGTTCAGGCAAGGGTCGGCAACGGAGATCAGACAGAGAATGGTCGGTTCAGGCAAGGGTCGGCAACGGAGATCAGACAGAGAATGGTCGGTTCAGGCAGGGGGCGGCAACGGAGATCAGACAGAGAATGGTCGGTTCAGGCAGGGGGCGGCAACGGAGATCAGACAGAGAATGGTCGGTTCAGGCAGGGGTCGGCAACGAAGATCAATCAGGGAAATATTCAGAAGACAAACAAGGTGCAAGGCTCTATCACAGGCACTAAAGCACTGCAGGGATAATACTTATATAGGGTTTCAGACAGGATAGGATAACAGGAAAATGTGCATGATTGGTGCAATTCACAATCTGATTGGTTCAACAGGGCGAACAGCCCACAAGTCTCCTTTGGGCTCATAGGCCCATGCATGACAAAAAGGGGCGTATCACCCTTACAATAGCTCGGGCTCATTGGACCTTTAACTTCTCCTCCGGCGGGCGCGCAGAGGACAGCGCCGCCGGAGGGCATAACAGACACGTGCTCGCGAGCACGTTTGCCGGTGCTGCGCCCGCATCTGAGAGCGGGGGGCGTGGACGAGCTGGGCGCCGCCTGAGCCGACGCTGCCCGAGCTGACGCTGCTCGAGCCGGAAGTGTCGCGGCCAGCCGCCCGGGGACGGCGCGGGACCGGATACGAGGTGAGTCAGTCCTGACAACCGGCTTACCTGACGTCGCCCAGTCTTGCCTCTGGTTTATCCGTCTTCACCCCTGTAAGTCCACATCCTTTGTGCTACTAAGTCCTGGGGGCAAACGTGTCCGCCGAGGCGTTTAAAGCGTCCCGGCAAAACAGGGGCTTGGCTATAGGTGAACCTAGCAGCTGAGATTGGGGGTTGTGGACCTACCTAGAAGGCGGGTGACCCATGGGGCTTGATAGAGAGACATTCTAATATCTAGTCACTTTCTATCTTTTCGGAAAGTGTCAAACCAGCTCATTGAGTAGAGGCCAATCATCTGCCACAAGCCCAAAAGCCTATAATTGTCATCCTGCTATGAACTACTGTGTATGGTATTTAAAAGAATGCTGGGTAATAATAGGAGGCTGAAATGTGTCTAGGACAGCCCCGCTTTCAATTCATATGGGTTCCTATGTAGGGTCAAACACAAGATTGTCAGCTCTACCTTATATCATTGAGGCCAGAGTCCAAACCTTATTTGCAGGGCGGCTACGGCTTCGGGCGCTCTTCTCACGAAGTACATGTAATCCACACGAAGGCCAGCCAGCGTTTGCAATAAAATTGCAAGCTTTAATTTTCCAACGATTAAAATCCAATACAAATACAGGCAATCCCATAAAAGAAATTAGGTGATTCCTCGGTCTACGCGTTTCAGACACCAAGGTCCTTAATCATGACCTATGCAGGTTTAAACAATTTAAACTATTAATAATATTATATATTAATAATATCTCCTCGCTGGCTTAGCTAATGATGTAAATATAATTAATCTCCTGAATAGCTAGTCCAATTTATATGTATTAACCAAAATATTAATAATATTATGTATATATATATTTTTCCTGCCCTGCTAGACTAAAATAGGCAAACACATTTACAAATATTATCAATATCTGGCCAATGATAACACAATGGATACTCGCATAGGACTGTAAGACTGTAGGTTCTTTTGACTTCTGGTATATGCAGAGGACACTGAGACAAGTAGTAAATAAAGAGCTATATTGTTGACAAAATAACACACTAATGCAATCAAATCTTTCAACACAATACAATACAGTTCTGAGACTGGCATACATATACAGGGATTAAAGCAACATTAAAAGCATTACCCTCCTGAAACGGGCACCCACAAGCAGACCTTCTCAGCTGGCCGCCATTATTCCTCCTTTCTACTGTCTCGCTCCCCTGCCTCTCGTCTGGCCCTTCTCATGTGCCACCCGTCTCCTTCTTCCTCTCTTCTCATGTGCCACCCGTCTCCTTCTTCCTCTATTCTCATGTGCCACCCGTCTCCTTCTTCCTCTCTTCTCATGTGCCACCCGTCTCCTTCTTCCTCTCTTCTCATGTGCCACCCGTCTCCTTCTTCCTCTATTCTCATGTGCCACCCGTCTCCTTCTTCCTCTCTTCTCATGTGCCACCCGTCTCCTTCTTCCTCTCTTCTCATGTGCCACCCGTCTCCTTCTTCCTCTATTCTCATGTGCCACCCGTCTCCTTCTTCCTCTCTTCTCATGTGCCACCCGTCTCCTTCTTCCTCTCTTCTCATGTGCCACCCGTCTCCTTCTTCCTCTCTTCTCATGTGCCACCCGTCTCCTTCTTCCTCTCTCCTCAGGTGCCACCCGTCTCCTTCTTCCTCTCTCCTCAGGTGCCACCCGTCTCCTTCTTCCTCTCTTCTCATGTGCCACCCGTCTCCTTCTTCCTCTCTTCTCATGTGCCACCCGTCTCCTTCTTCCTCTCTCCTCAGGTGCCACCCATCTCCTTCTTCCTCTCTCCTCAGGTGCCACCCGTCTCCTTCTTCCTCTCTTCTCATGTGCCACCCGTCTCCTTCTTCCTCTCTTCTCATGTGCCACCCGTCTCCTTCTTCCTCTCTCCTCAGGTGCCACCCGTCTCCTTCTTCCTCTCTTCTCATGTGCCACCCGCCTCCTTCTTCCTCTCTTCTCATGTGCCACCCGTTTCCTTCTTCCTCTCTCCTCAGGTGCAAGCAGTCTCCTTCTTCCTCTCTTCTCATGTGCCACCCGTCTCCTTCTTCCTCTCTTCTCATGTGCCACCCGTCTCCTTCTTCCTCTCTTGTCATGTGCCACCCGTCTCCTTCTTCCTCTCTTCTCATGTGCCACACGTCTCCTTCTTCCTCTCTTCTCATGTGCCACCCGTCTCCTTCTTCCTCTATTCTCAGGTGCCACCCGTCTCCTTCTTCCTCTCTTCTCATGTGCCACCCGTCTCCTTCTTCCTCTCTTCTCATGTGCCACCCGTCTCCTTCTTCCTCTCTCCTCATGTGCCACCCGTCTCCTTCTTCCTCTCTTCTCATGTGCCACCCGTCTCCTTCTTCCTCTCTTCTCATGTGCCACCCGTCTCCTTCTTCCTCTCTCCTCAGGTGCCACCCGTCTCCTTCTTCCTCTCTTCTCATGTGCCACCGTCTCCTTCTTCCTCTCTCCTCAGGTGCCACCCGTCTCCTTCTTCCTCTCTTGTCATGTGCCACCCGTCTCCTTCTTCCTCTCTTCTCATGTGCCACCCGTCTCCTTCTTCCTCTCTTCTCATGTGCCACCCGTCTCCTTCTTCCTCTCTTCTCATGTGCCACCCGTCTCCTTCTTCCTCTCTTCTCATGTGCCACCATCTCCCTCTTCCTCTCTCCTCAGGTGCCACCTGTCTCCTTCTTCCTCTCTTCTCATGTGCCACCCGTCTCCTTCTTCCTCTCTTCTCATGTGCCACCCGTCTCCTTCTTCCTCTCTTCTCATGTGCCACCCATCTCCTTCTTCCTCTCTTCTCATGTACCACCGTCTCCTTCTTCCTCTCTTCTCATGTGCCACCCGTCTCCTTCTTCCTCTCTTCTCATGTGCCACCCGTCTCCTTCTTCCTCTCTCCTCAGGTGCCACCCGTCTCCTCCTTCCTCTCTTCTCATGTGCCACCCGTCTCCTTCTTCCTCTCTTCTCATGTGCCACCCGTCTCCTCCTTCCTCTCTTCTCATGTGCCATCCATCTCCTTCTTCCTCTCTTCTCATGTGCCACCCGTCTCCTTCTTCCTCTCTCCTCAGGTGCCACCCGTCTCCTCCTTCCTCTCTTCTCATGTGCCACCCGTCTCCTCCTTCCTCTCTTCTCATGTGCCACCCGTCTCCTTCTTCCTCTCTCCTCATGTGCCACCCGTCTCCTTCTTCCTCTCTCCTCAGGTGCCACCCGTCTCCTCCTTCCTCTCTTCTCATGTGCCACCCGTCTCCTTCTTCCTCTCTTCTCATGTGCCACCCGTCTCCTCCTTCCTCTCTTCTCATGTGCCATCCATCTCCTCCTTCCTCTCTTCTCATGTGCCATCCATCTCCTTCTTCCTCTCTTCTCATGTGCCACCCGTCTCCTTCTTCCTCTCTTCTCATGTGCCACCCGTCTCCTTCTTCCTCTCTTCTCATGTGCCACCCGTCTCCTTCTTCCTCTCTTCTCATGTGCCACCCGTCTCCTTCTTCCTCTCTCCTCAGGTGCCACCCGTCTCCTTCTTCCTCTCTTCTCATGTGCCACCGTCTCCTTCTTCCTCTCTCCTCAGGTGCCACCCGTCTCCTTCTTCCTCTCTTCTCATGTGCCACCCGTCTCCTTCTTCCTCTCTCCTCAGGTGCCACCCGTCTCCTTCTTCTTCTCTTCTCATGTGCCACCCGTCTCCTTCTTCCTCTCTTCTCATGTGCCACCCGTCTCCTTCTTCCTCTCTCCTCAGGTGCCACCCGTCTCCTTCTTCCTCTCTCCTCAGGTGCCACCCGTCTCCTTCTTCCTCTCTTGTCATGTGCCACCCGTCTCCTTCTTCCTCTCTTCTCATGTGCCACCGTCTCCTTCTTCCTCTCTCCTCAGGTGCCACCCGTCTCCTTCTTCCTCTCTTCTCATGTGCCACCCATCTCCTTCTTCCTCTCTCCTCAGGTGCCACCCATCTCCTTCTTCCTCTCTCCTCATGTGCCACCCGTCTCCTTCTTCCTCTCTTCTCATGTGCCACCCGTCTCCTTCTTCCTCTCTCCTCAGGTGCCACCCGTCTCCTTCTTCCTCTCTTCTCATGTGCCACCCGTCTCCTTCTTCCTCTCTTCTCATGTGCCACCCGTCTCCTTCTTCCTCTCTTCTCATGTGCCACCCGTCTCCTTCTTCCTCTCTCCTCAGGTGCCACCCGTCTCCTTCTTCCTCTCTTCTCATGTGCCACCCGTCTCCTTCTTCCTCTCTCCTCAGGTGCCACCCGTCTCCTTCTTCCTCTCTTCTCATGTGCCACCCGTCTCCTTCTTCCTCTCTTCTCATGTGCCACCCGTCTCCTTCTTCCTCTCTTCTCATGTGCCACCCGTCTCCTTCTTCCTCTCTTCTCATGTGCCACCCGTCTCCTTCTTCCTCTCTCCTCATGTGCCACCCGTCTCCTTCTTCCTCTCTTCTCATGTGCCACCCGTCTCCTTCTTCCTCTCTCCTCAGGTGCCACCCGTCTCCTTCTTCCTCTCTCCTCAGGTGCCACCCGTCTCCTTCTTCCTCTCTCCTCAGGTGCCACCCGTCTCCTTCTTCCTCTCTTCTCATGTGCCACCGTCTCCTTCTTCCTCTCTCCTCAGGTGCCACCCGTCTCCTTCTTCCTCTCTTCTCATGTGCCACCGTCTCCTTCTTCCTCTCTCCTCAGGTGCCACCCGTCTCCTTCTTCCTCTCTTCTCATGTGCCACCCGTCTCCTTCTTCCTCTCTCCTCAGGTGCCACCCGTCTCCTTCTTCCTCTCTCCTCATGTGCCACCCGTCTCCTTCTTCCTCTCTTCTCATGTGCCACCCGTCTCCTTCCTCCTCTATTCTCAGGTGCCACCCGTCTCCTTCTTCCTCTCTTCTCATGTGCCACCCGTCTCCTTCTTCCTCTCTCCTCAGGTGCCACCCGTCTCCTTCTTCCTCTCTTCTCATCTGCCACCCGTCTCCTTCTTCCTCTCTTCTCATGTGCCACCCGTCTCCTTCTTCCTCTCTTCTCATGTGCCACCCGTCTCCTTCTTCCTCTCTTCTCATGTGCCACCCGTCTCCTTCTTCCTCTCTTCTCAGGTGCCACCCGTCTCCTTCTTCCTCTCTCCTCAGGTGCCACCCGTCTCCTTCCTCCTCTATTCTCAGGTGCCACCCGTCTCCTTCTTCCTCTCTTCTCATGTGCCACCCGTCTCCTTCTTCCTCTCTCCTCAGGTGCCACCCCGTCTCCTTCTTCCTCTCTTCTCATGTGCCACCCGTCTCCTTCTTCCTCTCTTCTCATGTGCCACCCGTCTCCTTCTTCCTCTCTTCTCATGTGCCACCCGTCTCCTTCTTCCTCTCTTCTCATGTGCCACCCGTCTCCTTCTTCCTCTCTCCTCATGTGCCACCCGTCTCCTTCTTCCTCTCTTCTCATGTGCCACCCGTCTCCTTCTTCCTCTCTCCTCAGGTGCCACCCGTCTCCTTCTTCCTCTCTCCTCAGGTGCCACCCGTCTCCTTCTTCCTCTCTCCTCAGGTGCCACCCGTCTCCTTCTTCCTCTCTTCTCATGTGCCACCGTCTCCTTCTTCCTCTCTCCTCAGGTGCCACCCGTCTCCTTCTTCCTCTCTTCTCATGTGCCACCGTCTCCTTCTTCCTCTCTCCTCAGGTGCCACCCGTCTCCTTCTTCCTCTCTTCTCATGTGCCACCCGTCTCCTTCTTCCTCTCTCCTCAGGTGCCACCCGTCTCCTTCTTCCTCTCTTCTCATGTGCCACCCGTCTCCTTCCTCCTCTATTCTCAGGTGCCACCCGTCTCCTTCTTCCTCTCTTCTCATGTGCCACCCGTCTCCTTCTTCCTCTCTCCTCAGGTGCCACCCGTCTCCTTCTTCCTCTCTTCTCATGTGCCACCCGTCTCCTTCTTCCTCTCTTCTCATGTGCCACCCGTCTCCTTCTTCCTCTCTTCTCATGTGCCACCCGTCTCCTTCTTCCTCTCTCCTCAGGTGCCACCCGTCTCCTTCTTCCTCTCTTCTCATGTGCCACCCGTCTCCTTCTTCCTCTCTTCTCATGTGCCACCCGTCTCCTTCTTCCTCTCTCCTCAGGTGCCACCCGTCTCCTTCTTCCTCTCTTCTCATGTGCCACCCGTCTCCTTCTTCCTCTCTTGTCATGTGCCACCCGTCTCCTTCTTCCTCTCTCCTCAGGTGCCACCCGTCTCCTTCTTCCTCTCTTCTCATGTGCCACCCGTCTCCTTCTTCCTCTCTTCTCAGGTGCCACCCGTCTCCTTCTTCCTCTCTTCTCATGTTCCACCCGTCTCCTTCTTCCTCTCTCCTCATGTGCCACCCGTCTCCTTCTTCCTCTCTTCTCATGTGCCACCCGTCTCCTTCTTCCTCTCTTCTCATGTGCCACCCGTCTCCTTCTTCCTCTCTTCTCATGTGCCACCCGTCTCCTTCTTCCTCTCTTCTCATGTTCCACCCGTCTCCTTCTTCCTCTCTTAAATACAAGTGCCGGCAGACAATATAAATGGTTGAATCTCACATCATGTAATGACACCCAGGGCAACGGTCAGGCCAACCTCAATACAGATCCGGAGCGCCAACGCTGTGTGAGTCGCTGAGAGTCGGTCGCAATGAGCTGTCGCTATGTTTTGCTCCCTGCAACGCTGTACTGGTGTTAGTACGCCCAACATACATCTCATTCATCAATGCCGGCCAGGTTACTACAGCGACTGAGGCGCTCTATTACAGCACCTGATAGCCGATCACAGCATCCACTAGCGGTCGCTCTAAGCGCCGCTATACAGACGCTCATCTGCCGATACCTGGTGTTAGTAATGAATCAGCCTCTTTGTATCCATGGTCAGCCTGACTCATTGTTACACATTGTTACACTCTGTTTACATTTGAATTTTAGGTGATATAATTGTATCATATCAGCTAAGCTTGAGTGACGGGCAGGCTGATTCATCACGAACGCCAGGTAGCGACAGATGAGCGTCTGTAACAGGCATTTTCAGAGTGCCCGCTAGTAGTAGCAGTGCTCGGCCGTGGGTCGCTAGTTCTTAGCGACTCAGTCGCTGTGCAGCAATGATGAATACATTGTGAGGAGTCGCTATTTGACCAGTACAGCGCTGTATGGGAGCGCGTGTTAGCGACTAGTCAGTGCGACCGACTCACAACATATTCATCAAAAAACAGCCTCACACAACTCCGGCGCAGAAAAATGCTTCTCTGAAGCCCAGAGCGCAGGAGGCGGTGTGATTAAAGTCTGTTTTTCAGCATCTATCCACTAGTAACAAAGCGAAAACATATGGAATTACATTGTAGCAACATTGTAACATGAACACTTTAATGGCAGACCTGTAATGTCATTTCTGAGGAAATATATAAAAAAATAAAAGAATTGTGAAAAAAATGCTTATTCAATGCCAGAGGAGGTCACAGAATTATTTGTCATTTTTTTGAAAAAAAAAAAAAACAAATACCCCTTTTAAAGAGAAGAAAAGGATCGTCCATTGAAATGTATGGGAGAGCGACAGGTAGCGAGAGGTCATACCAGGTGCTGTGCAAGGCTGAACGCCGGCGCTGTACACTGAGGCTGGGATAATGATGAATCAGACGCTACATGGCGCTATCCCAGTCGCTAAACAGATTCTGCTTGATAAATGTGTAATTGCTGCTGTGTCCGGCGTTCACCTGTCGCTACCTGTCGCTACCTGTCATTATATATTTTTTGCGACCTTGCCCGGTGGGTTATTTCTATAAAAGCCTATTTTTGCCCAGTAGGAACTTATATTTTACAATGCGTCCATATTCATTCCTTAATATTAATTCCATCAACATTTTTGAAGGCTATTGGGGAGGGATACTCTGGTTTTAAGTGGGTTTTTGTTATATGTTGGTTTTAAATTCAGGGGTTTGTTCTTCAAGGGATAGCGGCAGGTAGCGACTCGTAGCGTCAGGTAGCGAACGGCGAATGCCGGGCGCTGTATGCAATACTACATTTATCAAAGCGATTCCGGTGAGCGACTCTAACAGCGCCATGTAGCGTCCGATTCATCATCACAGACGGCTCAGCGTATACCGCTGGCGCTCTGGTTTACCTGTCGCTACCTGTCGCTCTCCCATACATTTCAAGGGACGTCACTTTTCTTCTCTATAAACAGGCTTTTCTTTTAATATTTTTTTGGTTTTGTATCAAATCATTGTGTGACGTCTCCTGGTCTATTTAAAGTCATTTTTGAAAACCTTTTAGATTTTTTTATTTTTTTATGCAGAATTGTCATTACAGGTCTGGTATTAAAGTGTTAATGTCACGATGTAATAACAATGTCATTCCATAAGTTTTCGCTTTGTTACTAGTGGATATGTGTTCAAAAACCGACTTTAATCACACAGCTTCTGGCGCTCTATGTTACAGCGACACAATTTTGAGCGCCGGCGCTGTGTGAGTCGCTCACACTGACCAGTCGCTACCGTTCGCTCCCATATAGCTCTGTACTGGTGTTATAGCGACTCACACATCAAATTCATCAATGCCGGCCATGTTACTACAGTGGCTGAGGCGCTCTATAATAGAAACTCACGGCCGACCAGAGCGAACACTAGCGCTCGCTCTTAGCGCCGCTGTACAGACGCTCATTTGCCGTTACCTGTCACTAGTAATGAATCAGCCTGCCCGTCTATGCGTTGTTCTTTTTCTATTATTTCAAGTTTATTCTAATTTATGTGGCGCTCCTTTTTGGGGCAGGTGGAAAGTAACCTCTTCGCCACCCCTTCTCTTTTCTATGTGGTCCTTTTGTGAGTGAGCAAACATAGTAACATAGTAACATAGTAACATAGTATGTAAGGCTGAATAAAGACTTTAGTCCAACTAGTTCAGCCTGTTTATCTCCTTGCAGTGGTCTAGTAGCCATAGCTGGTAATGTTATTACATGCAAGGAGGGCATCCCGGCCACTATAGATCTCCTTCCAGTGGTCTAGTAGCCATAGCTGGTAATGTTATTACATGCAAGGAGGGCATCCCGGCCACTATAGATCTCCTTCCAGTGGTCTAGTAGCCATAGCTGGTAATGTAATTACATGCAAGGAGGACATCCCGGCCACTATAGATCTCCTTCCAGTGGTCTAGTAGCCATAGCTGGTAATGTTATTACATGGAAGGAGGGCATCCCGGCCACTATAGATCCCCCAGTGATCTAGTAGCCATAGCTGGTAATGTTATTACATGCAAGGAGGGCATCCCGGCCACTATAGATCTCCTTCCAGTGGTCTAGTAGCCATAGCTGGAAATGTTATTACATGCAAGGAGGGCATCCCGGCCACTATAGATCTCCTTCCAGTGGTCTAGTAGCCATAGCTGGTAATGTTATTACATGCAAGGAGGGCATCCCGGCCACTATAGATCTCCTTCCAGTGGTCTAGTAGCCATAGCTGGTAATGTTATTACATGCAAGGAGGGCATCCCGGCCACTATAGATCTCCTTCCAGTGGTCTAGTAGCCATAGCTGGTAATGTTATTACATGCAAGGAGGGCATCCCGGCCACTATAGATCTCCTTCCAGTGGTCTAGTAGCCATAGCTGGTAATGTAATTACATGCAAGGAGGACATCCCGGCCACTATAGATCTCCTTCCAGTGGTCTAGTAGCCATAGCTGGTAATGTTATTACATGGAAGGAGGGCATCCCGGCCACTATAGATCCCCCAGTGATCTAGTAGCCATAGCTGGTAATGTTATTACATGCAAGGAGGGCATCCCGGCCACTATAGATCTCCTTCCAGTGGTCTAGTAGCCATAGCTGGAAATGTTATTACATGCAAGGAGGGCATCCCGGCCACTATAGATCTCCTTCCAGTGGTCTAGTAGCCATAGCTGGTAATGTTATTACATGGAAGGAGGGCATCCCGGCCACTATAGATCCCCCAGTGGTCTAGTAGCCATAGCTGGTAATGTTATTACATGGAAGGAGGGCATCCCGGCCACTATAGATCTCCTTCCAGTGGTCTAGTAGCCATAGCTGGAAATGTTATTACATGCAAGGAGGGCATCCCGGCCACTATAGATCTCCTTCCAGTGGTCTAGTAGCCATAGCTGGTAATGTTATTACATGCAAGGAGGGCATCCCGGCCACTATAGATCTCCTTCCAGTGGTCTACTAGCCATAGCTGGTAATGTTATTACATGCAAGGAGGGCATCCCGGCCACTATAGATCTCCTTCCAGTGGTCTAGTAGCCATAGCTGGTAATGTTATTACATGCAAGGAGGGCATCCCGGCCACTATAGATCTCCTTCTAGTGGTCTACTAGCCATAGCTGGTAATGTTATTACATGCAAGGAGGGCATCCCGGCCACTATAGATCTCCTTCCAGTGGTCTAGTAGCCATAGCTGGAAATGGTATTACATGCAAGGAAGGCATCAAGGCCACTTTTGAACGTTGTTACTGTATCCATCATTACTACCTCCTCTGGCAGCAAGTTCCATAGTCTCACTGCTCTTACAGAGAAGAATCCCCTCCTATGTTGGTGGAGAAAGCACCTTTCCTCTAATCTTAGTGGAAACGTTTATTCTTTACTTATTGGTGGAGCGTGTCTTTTTCTTTTCTGCATAGAAGGAATGAGGTGGGGCCCCCCAAGTTGTAGAGGCCCCCGGCACCTGCCCTGGGATGTCCAGTGCTGACGCCTGCCCTTCCTATTCCTAACCTAAAAAATATAACAAAAGCAAAATAACATAAAGTTTTGCTTATTACACCTACGCCTTCCCCATCAGATCAGTCCTTCATGATGGTTTCATGGACCTTCCACCTGCCCCATTGTTCCTCCCGCATGATTCATGGAGATGAGATAACGCTCGGCAATTAAAGTTGACTCATCTTCCAGTTCACACACAATGTTTTCCCCGAACAAATAAAATAATAAACTCCTCTCAAAATATGCGTCCGAATAATGAATAGTAAATAAGGACGAGCTCACAGAGGCCGTTCTTCATGGGGACCTTGGAAACCCATTCCCCACGTGGTAATGTCTATATAAATCTACAGCCATGGCAGGTTTTTAAGGAACACTCGTGAGTTTGCAACGACCTTGTCGGGGAGGAAAGCAAGGACGGCGCCACAGCTGCGCTTGTTCCCAGAGTGCGGCAAAAAAACATCTGCGTTGGCTGTCAAGAGGTTCTCAGTAATATACAGCAGAATGCATTGCCTTGGCCAAGGGATGGGAGGCCATAAATGCAGCGGCTTCGGTAATAAAGGCCCTTATTTAAGAAGGGATAGCGCCAGGTAGTGGCTGGTTAATGACAGGTAGCGACAGGTGAACGCCGGACGCGGCAGCAATTACACATTTATCAAGCTGAATCTGTTTAGCGACTGGGATAGCGCCATGTAGCGTCTGATTCATCATTTTCACAGCCTCAGCGAACAGCGCCGGCGTTCAGCCTTGCACAGCGCCAGGTATGACCTCTCGCTACCTGTCGCTCTCCCATACATTTCAATGGACGATCCTTTTCTTCTCTTTAAACAGGGTTTTTGTTTTTTTTTTTTTTAAATCACAAATAATTCTGTGACCTCTCCTGTGAATAAGCAGTTTTTTCATAATTTTTTCATTTTTTATATATTTCCTCAGAAATGACATCACAGATCTGCCATTAAAGTGTTCATGTTACAATGTTGTTACAATGTCATTCCATATGTTTTCGCTTTGTTACTGGTGGATAGATGCTGAAAAACAGACTTTAATCACACAGCCTGGGCTTCAGAGAAGCATTTTTCAGTGCCTGAGTTTTGTGAGGCTGTTTTTTTGCTGAATATGGTGTGAGTCAGAAGCTATGAGCAGTCGCTAACATGCGCTCCCATACAGCGCTGTACTGGTCAAATAGCGACTCCTCACAATGTATTCACCATTACTGAACAGAGACTGAGTCGCTATGAAGTAGCTACCCACGACCGAGCACTGCGACTACTAGCGGGCGCTCTGAAAATGCCGCTACAGACGCTCATCTGTCGCTACCTGGCGTTAGTGATGAATCAGCCTGGGTGCCGTACCCACCAAGTCCCAAAACTACCATCCTTTATGGCTCTAAGAGTCACGGGACGGGGGGAGGAGTAGCGACGACTTAAAAGACAACTCACATTAAAGTGGTCCAAAACCCAGCGTGATTTATCTACATAGAAGATCGATTCCCCCCCCCCCCCCGGGGCATCCAAAATCCGGATGCCCCACTGTTTGAGACCCCCCAGGTCACCCCATACACTTACCTTGCTTCCCGGTCCAATGGCGCATGTGCGAGCCGCGGCCGCATCCCCGCTATCCCTCTAGCAGGGCTTGTGCCCGCGCCATGCCCATCATCTTGGAACGTGGGGATGCTCCATCTCCAATCTCTGTAAGTTGTAGTCAAGAGGGTCCCGGTGGTGAAGCTGCGCTGGAAAAAAAGGTGAGCAGCAACGTTTCCCTTTGTTTTTAGCTGTACAATCACTTTATTACAGAGAAGACAATCTTCACAGGTGTCTCTCCATCACGGTAGCACGGTGAACATATCACAGAAAGCTGTGAGCCATCTGTAAGGTGTTTATATCTCAATTGCAGGCTCCCGACTTCTTTGCAATGTATCATATCAAGTTACAATTGAAACATCAGCTACAACCTGGGTGACACAATGCAGCACTCAGCAGGGAGCTTTTAAGAATATAAGAGGATGTGAGTGAACGCGCCTCTGATGAATGGAATCCAGAGATGCAGCCGCAGCCTGAGGACACAGTGGGAGAGCACCGGAAAGTTAAAGAGGACCAAAACCCACCCTGGAGTCTATGAGGGCAGGCATACTCGCTCCCCCCCCGGGCACCCCGATCGTGGGTGCCCCGCTGTGTGTGACCCCCCCCCAGGTCACCCATAAACCCACCTTCATTCCCGGTTCAACCGCGCATGCATGAGCTGTGGATGTATCTATCCCTTTATCAGGGAGCGTGCCCGTGCCAGGCATTTGTGATTGGCCAGCGCGGGGGATTGGCCGCGCATGTGTCGTAGGACCGGGAAGAGGTTAGTTTGTTCAGGAGAACTGGGGGGTTTCCCACAGGGGAGCACCCTCGATCGGGGTGCCCTGGAGGCAAGAATCAAAACCCAGGATAGTCAAAATCCTGGGCTTTGGTCCACTTTAAGTGAATGTGGGCATGCATGGGGGGCTCACACACTGCGGCATCCCGAATCGGTGAACCGTGATTATTTAGTCATAGGTCCTGGAGCCTTTTAGACAACCGCGTTTGCTATTCAGCGGATAGGGCCACTTTAAAATAGACCAAAACCTGGGATTTTCATGATCACGTGTTTTGATCTGTACCTTTGTGGTCCCTGATTTGGGATGCTGTACTATGAAAGGAAATGGCTAGCTGCTCTGAGAATTAAATAGCCACACTGACCCGTATTTATCTATAGCCAGGTGCACGCATGGGGGCTGAGGTCTACCCGACACTAGCAGGCCAGGCTGTGACCCACCCCCATGTAGAGGCACCCAATGGCAGTCGGCAGCTCCCGGTATATATATATATATATATATATATATATATATATATATATATTATATAGTAGGAACCACACAAAACACAGAGTGCCTTGTCGGGGCGGTGTGGCTTCAACATGTATCTGCAGATATATGCGACTAAACCTCTGTCTTTCCACATAGTTAGACATGTTTGGTGCTTAATACTTAGGCCCTTATTTATGAAGGAATAGCGACAGGTAGCGACTGGTGAGCGGCCGGTAATGACGGGCCCCGCCACGAGAACGCCGGCTCCCCACCACAATCACACATTTATCAAGCCAATCCTGCTTAGCGACTGAGATAGCGCCATATAGCCACTCATTCATCATTATTCCAGCCTCAGCCCACAGCGCCAGCGTCCGACCTTGAACAGTGACAGGTATGACCTCTCGCTACCTGGCGCTCTCCAATGCATTTCAATGGAACAATCTTTAAATATTCATAATTAATTGTTATTAATGTTTTTTTATTTTTTTTTAAATGTGAAAAATTTTGTGACCACTTCTGCCATGTTAGATATTTTTTTTAAGGTAAAAAAAAAAAAAAATTTGTGCAGAATTGATATTACAGGTCTGATATTATTGTATTCATATTACTAAATTCTTTAAACTTTTTTTTTTTTTTTTTTTGGTTTCCAAAAATATGGTGGTTTGGGGGTTAAAAACCTACTTTTAACACATCGCCGCCAGCGCTCTGGGGTTTAAACATGCATTTCACAGCGCGAGAATTTTTTGAGCGTGATTTTTTGATGAATATGGTGGGAGCCGGTCGCCCTGACCAGTCGCTATCATGCGCACCCATACATCGCGGAACCTGTCAAATAGCGACTCGTCACCCCGTATTCAACATTACTGCACACCGACACCATCGCTATCAACAACCGAACAATGGCCAAGCACAGCGACTATTAGCGGGCGCTGTGAAAATACTGCTGCAGTCGCTCAACTGTCGCTACCTGCCGCTATTAATGAATCGGGCTCCCCGATGAGACTGATGGGTGGGCCCAGTTTGGGGCCCCCGGCACTACCTATTTAATTCTCAGAGCAGCTTGCCATTTCATTTCATTTATAGATGCCGTACTATGATAAACCCCACCGGTGCCCTAATCTACCTGCTCCCATGGCACATGTGTGGCTCTGTACCAATCAACCGCTTTAGCCGAGCATTTTATTTGTGCGGCTACAGAAACTGAACGGGAGCTTAGCCGCAGGGCCGGTGCCAGTACAGAGCAAACCTGGGCAATTTCCAGGGCCCCTGGCATCTTCAGGGGCCCACTCAGGCTCACACATGGTATTTTTTTAAAGTGGACCCAAACCACCGGGTGCTGTGTGCAGACCTGCTCATGGCTGGCCTCAGTAACGGGATGGTCAGCATCAATGGAGAAGGTGGCCTGGAATGGAGGAGGGCAACTGATGGAAGCTCAGAAGGTGGCGAGAACCAGGTGACAACTGACAAGGACTGGAGGGCGATCAGCAGCAGGAAATGACCCATTTGTGTCAGCGGAGCTTAAAGGGGCCCACCAAGACTCTCCTGCCCAAGTGCCCCCACAAACCTGGAGCCAGCCCTGCTGGGGAGGCCGTGCACAGCCGTAGAGGGATGTGGGGGATGCTGCACTCCGATTGCGAGTGCAGCATCCCCCACATCCCTCCCTGTGCGCGGCCTCCCCAGCCAATCAGCTACAGGGGATGCGGGTGCACACAGCCCAAGAAAGATGTAAGAGATGCCGTCGCTGGCTGTGGGTTCGTTGGCGAGGTAAGAATATCGGGTAAATAATGGGTTTTCAGTTGGGCATCAGGATTCCCCAGGGGTGTGTGCCTAACCAAACTAGAATGCCCCTTGACAGCAACTCCATCCGGCCCTGGAGTCATCTAGTTTCTGGAAAAATAGTAGGCTTTCACACAGTTGGGCATTAGGATGCCCCAGGGGTGGGTGTCTAACCAAACTTGGATGCCCCTTGACAGCAACTCCATCCGGCCCTGGAGTCATCTAGTTTCTGGAAAAATAGTAGGCTTTCACACAGTTGGACATTAGGATGCCCCAGAGGTGGGTGTCTAACCAAACTAGGATGCCCCTGTGCAGAAACTCCATCCGGCCCTTTAGTCATCTAGTTTCTGGGGCCAGATTTAAAGTAGTCTAAAAACCAACCTAGCATATATAAGGCGCTAGATCCGGTTTGGTCTATTTTAAAGTGGACGAAAACCCAGGATTTTGACTATCCTGGGTTTTGGTTCTTCCCCCCGCTTTGTGAAACCCCCAAGATCGCCAAAATCAACTGAACTCTTCCTGGTCCTACGGTGCATGTGCGGACGCTTGTCCAATCAGCACGCTCGGATTCGCTGACGTCACGTCTTCTAAGCCTTCGTCTAAGGCCAGCGGCTCTGAGCAGGCTGGCGAGCCACATCCCGCGCTTCCCTCTAACAGGTAGCGTGCCCGTGCTGGCCATTCACAAATGCCTGGATGGGTGGCGGGGTTGCGGCCGCAACTCGCACATGCCCTGTTGGACAGGGAAAGAAGGTAAGTGTATGGAGCTACCTGGGGGTTTCACACAGCAGGGCATCCTGATTTTGGGTGCCCCGGAGGGAGAGGGAGTCGATTGTCTGTGGCTTTTGGTCCACTTTCTGAACTGTTAAGGGGTCCATGAATCCCCTATACTGGTACAAAGGACAGGAGGGGATGCCAAGTCACTTGCTGGCAAAGGGCTGACTTGCCAACCCCCCCGCCCCATTACCTGCATCCCCGAAGCCAGGGAGGTGCAGAAGAGCACGGCGTCCGTGTGGGCTATGTGGGCTTGTAGCCTTCGGGGCTGGGGGCAAGGCTGCTCAGCCTCCGCGCCCTGGTCTACCAGCCCCCATAGCTGGACTGGATCTATAAGATTCCCAGGTCGATTGCCGTGGGTTTTGATCCACTTTAAATCTGGCCCAAAAGTCTAGGAGACCCCAGGCCCAAGTTGGAGGTGCTACCCAAGGGCGTTCTGATTTGGGGTGCCTCATTGTGTGCCCGCAGCCAGAGCATGGCAATGAATGATGACTGGCAGAAGCCCGTGTAATTGCCAGTTTGAACACAAAGAAAAAAATATCCACCAGTAACAAAGCGAAAACACATGGAATTACATTGTTATAACATTGTAACATGAACACTTTAATACCTGACATGTAAGGACAAATCTGCATAAAAGTATTATAAATCCAAAAAGTTTTCAAAAATGTCATTTTCTTGCCCAGAATACATGTCAAAAAAAAAAAAAAAGGGATCAGGAAAGGGATATAAGGATCGTCCATAGAAATGTATGGGAGAGCGCCAGGTAGCGACAGGTAAGACGTGGCGCTCTGCAAGGCTGAACGCCGGCGCTGTACGCTGAGCCTGGGATAATGATGAATCGGAAGCTACATGGCGTTGTTCCAGTCACTCTACAGATTCGGGTTCATAAATGTGTAATTGTTGCCGTGTCCGGCGTTCACCTGCCGCTTACAAGGTGCTACCCGGCATAAATGTATGTGTTGTAATTGGGATGGTACTCTCCCCATTGTCTACACACTTATTTATGTTGGTCTGTCTTGTTTGTTTTTGTCTGATTTATATGTTTTTAAGTGGTTTTAATATGTTACGGGAGTATATGGCCCTTATTTAACAAGGGATAGCGCCAGCGAATGGTGAGCGAACGGTAATGACGCTCACCGCCACGAGAACGCCGGCTCCCCTCCGCAATCACACATTTATGAAGCCGATCCTGCTTAGCGACTGACAGAGCGCCAGATAGCGAATCATTCATCATTATTCCAGCCTCACCCCACAGCGCCAGCGAGCGACCTTGAACAGCGACAGGTATGACCTCTCGCTACCTGGCGCTCTCCAATGCATTTCAATGGAGTTAACTTTAAATATTCATAATTAATTGCTATTAATTTTTTTTTTTTTTTTTTAATGTCAAAAATTCTGTGACCACTTCTGCAATGTTAGATTTTTTTTTTAAGCTAAAAAAAAAATAAAAAATAAAAATTTGTGCAGAATTGATATTACAGGTCTGATATTAATGTATTCATATTACAAAATGTTTTGAAAAACATGTTTTTTTTTTTTTCTAAAAATATGGTTGGGGGTTAAAAAACTACTTTTAACCCATCGCCGCCAGCGCTCTGGGGTTTGGAGCGTGATTTGTTAATGAATATGCTGGGAGCCGTTCGCTATGGCCGTTCGCTGTCATGCGCTCCCATACAGCGCGGAACCTGTCAAATAGCGACTCCTAACCCCGTATTCAACATTACCACACACCGACTGAGTCGCTGTCAACAGCTGAACAACGGCCAAGCACAGCGAATACTAGCGGGCGCTGTGAAAATAACGCTACTGTCGCTCATCTGTCGCTACCTGGCGCTATTAATGAATCAGCCTGCCCGTAGTGATTTATTACAAGTTAACATTAAAAATAAAATCTCTTGTATTCATTTTGAGTTCAGAGGGCCTCCCTATTTTTATCTTTTGACTTGAGCCCATGTAGCTTTGGGAGAGGCACCTTTACAATTTATCAGGTATAGCGCAAGTCCCTCCTTTTTTCTATTTTTCTATTTTAATTGCCAGTTTGAGGTAAGTAACTGGCAGCCGGGGTGCTTTGCGTGTGGGATGCCCCTGTGATGCGGACGTGTTTTGGTCCACTTAAAAAAGGTTACATAGTTACTTAGAGGCCGATTCATTAATAGCGCCAGGTAGCGACAGATGAGCGCCAGTAGCGTGATTTTCACTGCGCCAGCTAGTATTCGCTGTGCTTGGCCGGGGTTTGCTTGTTGACAGCGACTCAGTCGGTGTGCGGTAATGTTGAATACGGGCTTAGGGGTCGCTGTTTCACAGGTTCAGCGTTGTATGGGTGCGCCTGACAGCGAATGGCCAGAGCGAACGGCTTGCTGTAGATTCATTAACAAATCACACTCCGAATTTTTTTGCGCTGTGAATTCCTTGTTTAAACCCCAGAGCGCTGGCGGCGATGGATTTAAAATAGTTTTTAACCCCCAAACAACCATATTTTTTGATTGTAAAATTATACAAGTTTTTATAAACATCCCGTAATATGAATACATTAATATCAGACCTGTAATATCAATTCTGCACAAAATCCTTTTTCTTTTTTTTTTTACCTTAAAAAAAAATCCTAACATTGCAGAAGTGGTCACAGAATTTTTGGCCTTTAAAAAAATAAAAAAACCATTAATAGCAATTAATTATGATTAGTTAAAGATTGCTCCATTGAAATGCATTGGACATCGCCAGGGAGCGACAGGTCATACCTGGCGCTGTGATGGGATTAGCAGCGGCGCTGTTCGTTGCAGTCGGCTACATGATGAATACCGCGCTAGCTGACGCTCTCGCCGGCGCTAGCCTCATTTAGCTTGATAAATGCGTCATTGTGGCCGACGCCGGGCGTACTTGATCCGGTAGCCGCCGTTAGCTGGCGGGACCTGGCGCTCGTCAGACACTACCTGGCGCTATCGCTTGATGAATAAGGGCAATAGTTAATACGGTTGAAAAAAGACATATGTCCATCAAGTTCAACCAAGGGTGTTGGGGTAGGGGAAGTTATTTTCTATTTTAAAGGGGAAGCTACTTATTTTATTTTTTGTTTTATTTTTTTTACTTATAGCAACTAATAGAAACTGTCAGCGGTTGATGCCGTAACAAGCTTCTGTGGGAGGCTATTCCATAGATTTATAGTTCTTATGGCAAAAAAAGATTGTCGTCTCAGGAGACGGGCAGGCTGATTCATCTCTAACGCCAGGTAGCGACAGATGAGCGTCTGTAGCGGCATTTTCAGAGCGCCCGCTAGTAGTCACTGTGCTCAGCCGTGGGTCGCTACTTCATAGAGATTCAGTCGCTTTCCAGTAATGTTGAATACATTGTGAGTCGCTATTTGACCAGTACAGCGCTGTATGGGAGCGCATGGGAGCGACTGCTCATAGCGACCGACTCACACCATATTCAGCAAAAAAACAGCCTCACAAATCTCTGGCGCTGAAAAATGCTTCTCTGAAGCCCAGAGCGCAGGAGGCTGTGTGATTAAAGTCTGTTTTTCAGCATTTATCCACTAGTAACAAAGCGAAAACATATGGAATTACATTGTAGCAACATTGTAACATGAACACTTTAATGGCAGAGCTGTGATGTCATTTCTGAAGAAATATATAAAAATTAAAAAAAAGTGAAAAAAATGCTTTTTCAATGCTAGGAGAGGTCACAGAATTATTTGAGATTTAAAAAAAAACAAAAAAACTGTGTAAAGAGAAAGAAAGTATCGTCCATTGAAATGTATGGGAGAGCGTCAGGTAGCGAGAGGTCATACCTGGTGCTGTGCAAGGTTGAACACCGGAGCTGTATGCTGAGGCTGGGATAATGATGAATCAGACGCTACATGGCGCTATCCCAGTCACTAAACAGATTCTGCTTGATAAATGTGTAATTGCGTGCCGTGTCCGGCGTTCACCAGTCGCTACCTCTTATTAACCAGCCACTACCTGACGCTATCCCTTCATGAATAAGGCCCTACTTTTTTTTTTCCAATGGAAGGCAGCGCCCCCTTATTTTTTGTATTGGCCATTTATATATTTATACAAGTTAATCATGTCCCCCCTCAATCGCCTTCCTCTCAAGACTGAACAGATTTAATTCTCGTAATCTTTCCTCATAACTAAGATCTTTCATTCCCTTTATTAGTTTGGTCTATTTTTCATTTTGCCCGAAGAAGAAAAATAGCGATGCTGGATTTGGAACGCGAGGTGCTGCTGGCGCGTCGCAGGGACGATACTGCCGCTGCCGAGCCGCTTCCAAATTGCCTTAAAAGCGTCCGCACACGCGGAGGTGCACGGGATCGCCTCCCTCTTGCACGCCCCCGTCTGGCACGGATAATGAGTTTTCGCCGTGTATCGATCCCCCTCTCTGGGAAACGCCGGCAACAATCAGCCGTCACGTGCGCCGAAATGATTTTCTACGGTTCAGACCCGGTGCGGCTATCACGTTACAATCGTGCTCCATTAAAATCAATATTTTCTGCGACGGGGGGGGGGGGGGGGGGCGCGTGGAGGAGGCGACCGCCTTACTTTATCGTGGCAGTACGCTGCCCCGCGTGACACTTTATAACAGCGGGCGCTCGGTGTGGGGGCGGCACGTTGCTGCTGACATTTCTTGGATTGCGATAATTGTTTTTATAATAAATGTTGAGGAGGAGGATGCGTGCAGGGACACGCCGGATCCACCGCTTTTCCCTTTTACATGTACTGTACTGTGCGTTATGTGGACAAGAAAAACCAAAGACTTAAAGTGGACCAAAACCCAGGATTTTGACTGTCCTGGGTTTTGGTCCTTGCCCCTGGGGCATCCCATATTATCTTCAAGATATGCCTTAAAATGCAGCTACTAAGCTTGGACAGGCAGAGGATACTCCTCGCGTGCAATGCCGTTTTAACACCTAGAGGCCGATTCATTAACAGCGGCAGGTAGCGACAGTTGAGCGACTGTAGCGGCATTTTCAGAGCGCCCGCTAGTAGTCGCTGTGCTTGGCCGTTGTTCGATAGTTGATAGCGACTCAGTCGGTTTGCCGTAATGTTGAATATTGGGTGAGGAGTCGCTATTTGACAGATTCCGCGTTGTATGGGAGCGCATGATAGCGACTGGCCCTAGCGACCGGCTCCCACCATATTCATTAAAAAATCACGCTCAAAAAATTATAGCGCTGTAAAATGCTTGTTTAAACCCCAGAGCGCTGGCGGCGATGTGTTAAAAGTAGTTTTTTAACCCCAAACTACCATATTTTTGGAAACCAAAAAAAAGACGTTTTTTAAATAATTTAGTAATATGAATACATTAATATCAGACCTGTAATATCAATTCTGTACATTTTTATTTTTTTATTTTTTTTACCTTAAAAAATTATCTAACATGGCAGAAGTGGTCACAGAATTTTTCACATTTAAAAACAAAAAAAAAATAACAATTAATTATGAATATTTAAAGATTGCTCCATTGAAATGCATTGGAGAGCGCCAGGTAGCGAGAGGTCATACCTGTCGCTGTTCAAGGTCGGACGCTGGCGCTGTGGGCTGAGGCTGGAATAATGATGAATGAGTCGCTATCTGGCGCTATCTCAGTCGCTAAGCAGGATTGGCTTGATAAATGTGTGATTGTGGTGGGGAGCCGGCGTTCTCGTGGCAGGGTCTGTCATTACCGGCCGCTCACCAGTCGCTACCTGTCGCTATTCCTTCATAAATAAGGGCCCTAAACCTCATAGAAATATTCATGCAAATGCCATACCTTAAAGTAAACCCCGGATTTTGACTGGGTTTTAGTCCTTGCCCCCGGGGCACCCCGAGCGGAGATGCCCCGCTGTGTGAAACCCCCCAGATCGCCCCAGACAAACTCATCTCTTCCGGGTCCTACGACGCATGTGCGGCCGCTCGTCCAATCAGATCCGCTCCAGCCTCTTTGTCCAGGAGCTTGTCTGATATGAGCAGATCCGAGCCTGCTGACGGCCACATCCCCTGCTAGGCGTAGTGTCTGTCGGGAAGCCTTTGGCTTCCATGATGGCGCTGCCCTACGGAGGATGGCGAGGGGGCGGAGGGTTGCACAGTGCAATGTGACTGGAGAGGTACGTTTTTAATAGTTAAGTGCGGAGGGGCAGGGGGCCAGGTAAGCCATGTTTGGGGAGTCCCCAAGACCAGTATTGTTCCTCTTTAAAGTGGACCAAAACTCAGGATTTTGACTATCCTGGGTTTTGGTCCTTTCCCCCGGGACACCTCGATCGGGGATGCCCCGCTGTGTAAAAACCCAGAGGATGCCGAAACAAACTCACTTCTTCCTGGTCCTATGACGCATGCCCGGCCGCTCATCCAATCAGTGGCTCGGATCCACTGATGTCCCTTCGCCTAAGCCTTTGTCTAAGGCCAGCGGCTCTAAGCCCTCTGGCAGCCGCATCTCCCGCTACCCTTCAACAGGGAGCGTGCCCGCGCCGGCCATTCACAAATGCCTGTCATGCGCCCTGCTAGAGGGATAATGGGGGATGCGGCCTCGACTCATTGGAGCGGAAAAGAAGGTAAGTGTATGGGCGACCTGTGGGGTTTCAAACAGCGGGGCTTGCCGATTTTGAATGCCCCGGGAGACTGAATCGATTGGCCCGGAAATCGACTTAAAGGCAGTGTGCAGCTTCATCCGCTCCCCTTTACTGCTGTGGTCATCTTGTCCGCTTTAAGACTTGCATCATCAATCTGTGATGACAAAGAATACTGGGAAAAAGATCTCACAGTCGGATTACTTTGGAATCAGCTGGATGTGGTTCAGCTCCAGCCTCCACGGCTCATCAGTGTGAATCAAGTGCCATACATACCTCTCAACTTGTCAAGGTTGGAAAGAGGGACATTTGTTAAATTAGCCCACGCCCCCTCATTGAAGGATGGATGAGGCCACACCCCCTCATTGATTGGTGGCTTGGAGATAGGATGTAACAGTTACAACAATAGAAACACTTTGAATAAGCAAATTAATAATTTATTGATGCAGATCTCAAAGAGGGACAAATGAGAACCACAAAGGACAGGGGAACATGGACTCAAAAGAGGGACAGTCCCCCCAAATCAGGGACACTTGGGAGGTATGGCCATATGATAGCTGAAGACACTGGGAAATGCAGTTGGCGATTATCTAAAGCAGGGGCGTGGGTGGGTTTCACAGGGCCCAATAGCAAAACTCATAGGGGTCGCCCCAAAAAAACACCCCCAGCATTAAAGTGCAACAAAACCCCTGATTTTTACTCTCACTGGTTTTGTATCATGCCCTGGGGGCACCCTCAATTGGGATGCCCCATTGTGTGAAACCCCCAAAAACTCCCAGTACAACTCACCTCTCCCCGGCCCAATGGCGCATACGCAGGCTCTCGTCCAATCAGAACCGTTTGCTGTGACTGTGTCATTCGGGAAACTGCTCCGATCTGTTTCAATGCATTTTTTGTAGGCTAGGAAAAAGGGACAATTGTTAGAATAAGCCACGCCCCCTCATTGAGGGATTGGTGAAGCCACGGCCCCTCATCGAGGGATTGATGAAGTCACGCCCCCTCATTGAAGGATGGGTAAAGCAACGCCCCCTCATTGAAGGATGGATGAAGCCACGCCCCTCATTGAGGGATGGATAGGAGATACATTGTAACAGTTACGACAATAGAAACACTTTGAATAGGCAAATGAATCATTTATTGCTGCAGATCTGCATGTTACACCTCAAAGAGGGACAAATGAGAACCACAAGGGACAGAGGGATATGGACTCAAAAGAGGGACAGTGCCTTCAAACCAGTTTGGAGGTATACAATGGGGGATGAGAGCAGCTGCATCCCCATTGTTACATGCGCTCCCGCTCCAGTCTATTCCAATGGCTGAGGTGTGAGCGCGCACGCAGCCCGAGGATGCTGGGGGTGCAGCCGCTCTCGCTTCCCATTGTAAACAGAGACGATGGCTCTGTTGGAGGCATCAGGAGACCAAGATGGTGGCAGCAGAAGACGTGGGAGGAGGTGAGTATCTGCTCTCCGCAGGCCCATCCAGGTCAAATAATGATCCCTTTTTTTGCCTCTCTCTGGGTGTTCGGCGGTGGACTTTTCATTGACTGGACCTGGCCCATGACGCGCTACCCAGAAGTGGTCAGTGACGGACTGGGGCCAAAAGGCAGCCTGGGATTTTACCTGCACCCCGCCTGCCCATGGCCAACCAGTGACATATCTGCTGCTTCCAGGCCAGTCACCCAGTGTTCTCCAAGACTGAGGCTATATCATTAGGGTGAGGACATGGGCCGGGGGGGTGCTTGGCTCCAAGGCTGAGGCTATATCATTAGGGTGAGGACATGGGCTGGGGGTTGCTTGGCTCCAAGACTGAGGCCATATCATTAGGGTGAGGACATCGGCTGGGGTTGCTTGGCTCCAGGACTGAGGCTATATCATTAGGGTGAGGACATGGGCTGGGGGGTGCTTGTCTCCAAGGCTGAGGCTATATCATTAGGGTGAGGACATGGGCTGGGGGTTGCTTGGCTCCAAGTATGAGGCTGTATCATTAGGGTGAGGACATGGGCTGGGGGTTGCTTTACTCCAAGACTGAGGCTATATCATTAGGGTGAGGACATGGGCTGGGGGTTGCCTGACTCCAAGGCTGAGGCTATATCATTAGGGGGAGGACATGGGCTGTGGTTGCTTGGTGCCAAGACTGAGGCTATATCATTAGGGGGAGGACATGGGCTGTGGTTGCTTGGCTCCAAGACTGAGGCTATATCATTAGGGTGAGGACATGGGCTGGGGTTGCTTGGCTCTAAGGCTGAGGCTATATCATTAGGGTGAGGACATTGGCTGGGGTTGCTTGGCTCCAAGACTGAGGCCATATCATTAGGGTGAGGACATGGGCTGGGGTTGCTTGGCTTTAGGACTGAGGCTATATCATTAGGGGAGGACATGGGCTGGGGTTGCTTGGCTCTGGGACTGAGGCTATATCATTAGGGTGAGGACATGGGCTGGGGTTGCTTGGCTCCAAGACTGAGGCTATATCATTAGGGTGAGGACATGGGCTGGGGGTTGCCTGGCTCCAAGACTGAGGCTCTATCATTAGGGTGAGGACATGGGCTAGGGGTTGCTTGGCTACAAGACTGAGGCTATATCATTAGGGGAGGACATGGGCTAGGGGTTGCTTGGCTCTGGGACTGAGGCTATATCATGAGGGGGAGGACATGGGCTGGGGGTTGCTTGGCTCTGGGACTGAGGCTATATCATTAGGGTGAGGACATGGGCTGGGGTTGCTTGGCTCCAAGACTGAGGCTATATCATTAGGGGAGGACATGGGCTGGGGGTTGCTTGGCTCTGGGACTGAGGCTATGTCATTAGGGGAGGACATGGGCTGGGGGTTGCTTGGCTCTGGGACTGAGGCTATATCATTAGGGTGAGGACATAGGCTGTGGGTTGCTTGGCTCTAGGACTGAGGCTTTATCATTAGGGGGAGGACATGAGCTGGGGTTGCTTGGCTCCAAGACTGAGGTTATATCATTAGGGTGAGGACATGGGCTGGGGGTTGCTTGGCTCTAGGACTGAGGCTATATCATTAGGGTGAGGACATGGGCTGGGGGTTGCTTGGCTCTAGGACTGAGGCTATATCATTAGGGTGAGGACATGGGCTGGGGGTTGCTTGGCTCTAGGACTGAGGCTATATCATTAGGGTGAGGACATAGGCTGGGGGTTGCTCGGCTCTAGGACTGAGGTTATATCATTAAGGGGAGGACATGGGCTGGGGGTTGCTTGGCTCTAGGACTGAGGCTATATCATTAGTGGGAGGGTATGGGCTGGGGGTTGCTTGGCTCTAGGACTGAGGCTATATCATTAGGGGGAGGACATGAGCTGGGGGTTGCTTGGCTCCAAGACTGAGGCTATATCATTAGGGGGAGGACATGAGCTGGGGTTGCTTGGCTCCAAGGCTGAGGTTATATCATTAGGGGGAGGACATGGGCTGGGGGTTGCTTGGCTCCAAGACTGAGGCTATATCATTAGGGGGAGGACATGAGCTGGGGTTGCTTGGCTCCAAGGCTGAGGCTATATCATTAGGGGGAGGACATGGGCTGGGGGTTGCTTGGCTCTAGGACTGAGGCTATATCATTAGGGGGAGGACATGGGCTGGGGGTTGCTTGGCTCCAAGACTGAGGCTATATCATTTGGGTGAGGACATGGGCTGGGGTTGCCTGGCTCCAAGGCTGAGGCTATATCATTAGGGTGAGGACATGAGCTGGGGTTGCTTGGCTCCAAGGCTGAGGCTATATCATTAGGGTGAGGACATGGGCTGGGGTTGCTTGGCTCCAAGACTGAGGCTATATCATTAGGGGGAGGACATGGGCTGGGGGTTGCTTGGCTCCAAGACTGAGGCTCTATCATTAGGGTGAGGACATGAGCTGGGGTTGCTTGGCTCCAAGACTGAGGCTCTATCATTAGGGGGAGGACATGGGCTGGGGGTTGCTTGGCTCCAAGGCTGAGACTATATCATTAGGGTGAGGACATGGGCTGGGGGTTGCTTGGCTCCAAGACTGAGGCTATATCACTAGGGTGAGGACATGGGCTGGGGGTTGCTTGGGTGAGGGGAAGGGAATCGGGGGCTGAGATTGGACGGGAGTTTTAGTAAAGTTAGCTGCTCAGACTGCTCCAAAGCAGTGCGGCCCACCAGGCATTTGCCCCGGGTCTCCCTATGGCCCCTGGAAGTGGTTGAGAAAACAAAAAGAAATACCCAACGCGAGCAGGCGGCTCACTCCGACCAGGACGGACAGCTTACCTTTGATGCGAGAAATCCCCTAAAGCTGCAATAAAATAACCTTTTAGCCGCACATCAAACAGAATGAGTTCTCGCCAGATTTGTGCCTGGATGATTCCTCCTCTTTCCCCACGGGCGCGGTCTTTCATTAACAATTAACGCGGCCAGTCAGTTGATTGGCCGGCTATCACAGAGGCACCAGGCTCCTACCCCACCCCCGCACAACCTCAGCCCTCCTTTGATCTTGGCATACAGTACAAGAAATGTCGACAGACGAGGCTCGGGGGGCTGCCGCCTTTTTACAGCGCGTCAGGCTCCTTTTTCCCGAGATTGAAAAAGTCACAGGACGGATGACGAAACGAGAAAGATCCTCATTAGCGTTGCTTAGCATCCAGCTTCTGATCCGGGTCGGAGCAAAAACTCATTTTGGTTTGACCAATCAGCTGCTGAATGTGTACTTAATGCGCAGGAAGGGGTTACTGTGCAATGTGTGGCACTGGGAGAAAAGGGAGAATATTTCATCTTGTGCAGCTCTCAAGGCTGTTTGTGGCTTCTCACTAAAGTAGGATTGTGTTTCCCTGAAAATAAGACAGGTCTTATATTCATTTTTGCTCCAAAAATAGGTGCTAGGGCTTTTTTTCATTGGGGGGGAGGGGGGGGTTCGGCCAGACAGACAGACTCACCTGTGTGACTTGATGTGTCCTCACCCTCCTTTACAGCCATGATGTGTCCTTACCCTCCTTTACAGCCGTGATGTGTCCTCACCTTTCTTTACAGCCGTGATGTGTCCTCACCTTTCTTCACAGCCATGATGTGCCCTCACCCTCCTTTACAGCCGTGATGTGTCCTCACCTTTCTTTACAGCCGTGATGTGTCCTCACCTTTCTTCACAGCTATGATGTGTCCTCACCTTTCTTCACAGCTATGATGTGTCCTCACCCTCCTTTACAGCCGTGATGTGTCCTCACCTTCCTTTACAGTCGTGATGTGTCCTCACCTTTCTTCACAGCCGTGATGTGTCCTCACCTTTCTTCACAGCTGTGATGTGTCCTCACCCTCCTTTACAGCCGTGATGTGTCCTTACCCTCCTTTACAACCGTGATGTGTCCTCACCCTCCTTTAAAGCCGTGATGTGTCCTCACCCTCCTTTTACAGCCGTGATGTGTCCTCACCCTCCTTTACAACCATGATGTGTCCTCACCCTCCTTTACAGCCGTGATGTGTCCTCACCCTCCTTTTACAGCTGTGATGTGTTCTCACCCTCCTTTACAGCCATGTTGTGTCCTCACCCTCCTTTACAGGCGTTTCCTCCCTCTCCTTTACAGCCATGATGTATCCTCACACTCCTTGACAGGCGTGATGTATCATCACCCTCTTTTACAGCCGTGACGTGTCCTCACCCTCCTTTACAGCCGTGATGTGTCCTCACCCTCTTATACAGCCATGATGTGTCGTCACCTTCCTTTACAGCTGTGTAGTGCCCTCACCCTCCTTTAGAGCAGTAAATCCCTTACCTCTGGCCATTATTCCCCATTCCCTGCCCTGGGCATCCCTCTGCATCCCCCACCGCTGGCCATCATCCTCCATTTGCCAATGTACGCCCTGCCTCTGCGGCCAGGTTACACATTCATGAGTTGTTTTTTTCTAAACTTAAACTTGTGTTGGCACTTTGTTACAAATAGGAAAGTTGGGGTTAAGGTTTGGGCACATGATCTCAAAAAGGTTAACAACACTGGCCTAGAATCTATAAAGTTTTAGGCGGTCTGGCGGTCTCCCTCTTTGTGGGGCATCCTAATTTGGGATGTCCTGCTGTGTAAAACCTCCCGATTCGCCCGGTATGTTCATCTCGCTGGTGATCCCAATGCGTGGGCTGCATCCCCGCTTCTTTCCAGCTCAGGTGCAGCAGAGTGGCTTCTTGATTGAATTTTCAAAAAGAGAATACAGTAGTGCAGAACTTTTGTCAAACACCAATGCTGGTGTATAATATATTAAAGCTCATATGAAAAAACGTTGCTTTTTAGTGCATATAGTATAAAAGGACATGTTGGGTGAATCTGAGAATGGGATTTCCCCACTAAAAGGTATTATCATCAGGGTCACAAAGAGTTATAGTAACAGGGCTGGATTAAGTGTGGAGGCCCCTGGGCACAGAATCTGCTGGAGGCCCCAGATAGACTATTAATTTAAAGGAAAAAAAAATACTGTATCAAGTAACTGATTGGTGGTTGTCTGGCACCCGCCTACTTACTAGAACGTCAGATCGAGTCCCTTGTGCCCCCCTTGTGCGGGTGCTGCTGCTTTGCCATTCTGGGGGGGGGGGGTACTGTAGTCGTCCAGCAGAAAACAGTTCCCTACATTGAGCTGCCAGCGGCTGTGCTTGGTGGCTTATGTGCAGTGACAGCTCTGCACCCATCACTGTAGCGTTGCTGGCGGCGGCTTTGCTGCTCTAGAATCTCCGTCCTGCCCTGTGGCGACTTTGGCTGCAGGTTTGCAAAAAACAAAAAAAAGGTTTGCCCAGGCACGCACCCACTGCTGCCGATAGCTTTGTTGACGGCCCCGTGGCCCGTTAGACCAAAGGCTGAAAAGCCTCCTGGACCAGACCATAACCCAAAGGTTGGTGGAGGCCCCCATTGCAGGGCAAGTGGTGGAGGCCCTAAGGCGCACGCCCCTTGAGCCCTTTTCATAATTCGGCCCTGGTTATAGTCTTACTATTTTATACAACAGGAATTAGATTGAATCCTATAGGTTTTAGCTGTGGATTTTTTAAAGGAAAAGTCCTCCTCTGTGGACTCTTAGGGGAGCGAAACTATAAGAACCGATTACATTTCTACTACTCTGGGCCGCCTTTACTAACACTCCCATTCAATCCCAGTCCCCCATCCCCTTCACCACTCTATCCTCTCACCTAAGCAACCCCAGCCCATGTCCTCCCCCTAATGATATAGCCTCAGTCTTGGAGCCAAGCAACCCCCAGCCCATGTCCTCACCCTAATGATATATCCTCAGTCTTGGAGCCAAGCAACCCCCAGCCCATGTCCTCCCCCTAATGATATAGCCTCAGCCTTGGAGCCAAGCAACCCACCGCCCATGTCCTCCCCCTAATGATATAGCCTCAGTCTTGGAGCTAGGCAACCCCCAGCCCATGTCCTCCCCCTAATGATACAGCCTCAGTCTTGGAGCCAAGCAACCCCCAGCCCATGTCCTCACCCTAATGATATAGCCTCAGTCTTGGAGCCATACAACCCCAGCCCATGCCCTCACCCTAATGTTATAGCCTCAGTCTTGGAGCCATACAACCCCAGCCCATGCCCTCACCCTAATGTTATAGCCTCAGTCTTGGAGCCAAGCAACCCCCAGCCCATGTCCTCCCCCTAATGATATAGCCTCAGTCTTGGAGCCAAGCAATCCCCAGCCCATGTCCTCCTCACCCTAATGATATAGCCTCAGTCTTGGAGCCAAGCAATCCTCAGCCCATGTCCTCACCCTAATGATATAGCCTCAGTCTTGGAGCCAAGCAACCCCAGCCCATGTCCTCCCCCTAATGATATAGCCTCAGTCTTAGAGCCAAGTAACTTCCAGCCCATGTCCTCCCCCTAATGATATAGCCTCAGTCTTGGAGCCAAGCAATCCCCAGCCCATGTCCTCACCCTAATGATATAGCCTCAGTCTTGGAGCCAAGCAACCCCAGCCCATGTCCTCCCCCTAATGATATAGCCTCAGTCTTGGAGACAAGCAATCCCCAGCCCATGTCCCCCCCTAATAATATAGCCTCAGTCTTGGAGCCAAGTAACCCCAGCCCATGTCCTCACCCTAATGATATAGCCTCAGTCTTGGAGACAAGCAACCCCAGCCCATGTCCTCATCCTAATGATGATACCCTCAGTCCTAGAGCCAAGCAACCCCCAGGCCATGTCCTCCCCCTAATGATATAACCTCAGCCTTGGAGCCAAGCAACCCCCAGCCCATGTCCTCACCCTAATGCTATAGCCTCAGTCTTGGAGCCATACAACCCCAGCCCATGTCCTCCCCCTAATGATATAGCCTCAGTCTTGGAGCCAAGCAATCCCCAGCCCATGTCCTCCTCACCCTAATGATATAGCCTCAGTCTTGGAGCCAAGCAACCCCCAGCCCATGTCCTCACCCTAATGATATAGCCTCAGTCTTGGAGCCAAGCAACCCCCAGCCCATGTCCTCACCCTAATGATATAGCCTCAGTCTTGGAGCCAAGCAATCCTCAGCCCATGTCCTCACCCTAATGATATAGCCTCAGTCTTGGAGCCAAGCAACCCCAGCCCATGTCCTCCCCCTAATGATATAGCCTCAGTCTTAGAGCCAAGTAACTTCCAGCCCATGTCCTCCCCCTAATGATATAGCCTCAGTCTTGTAGCCAAGCAATCCCCAGCCCATGTCCTCACCCTAATGATATAGCCTCAGTCTTGGAGCCAAGCAACCCCAGCCCATGTCCTCCCCCTAATGATATAGCCTCAGTCTTGGAGACAAGCAACCCCAGCCCATGTCCCCCCCTAATGATATAGCCTCAGTCTTGGAGCCAAGTAACCCCAGCCCATGTCCTCACCATAATGATATAGCCTCAGTCTTGGAGCCAAGTAACCCCAGCCCATGTCCTCACCATAATGATATAGCCTCAGTCTTGGAGACAAGCAACCCCAGCCCATGTCCTCATCCTAATGATGATACCCTCAGTCCTAGAGCCAAGCAACCCCCAGCCCATGTCCTCCCCCTAATGATATAGCCTCAGCCTTGGAGTCAAGCAACCCCAGCCTATGTCCTCCCCCTAATGATATAGCCTCAGCCTTGGAGCACACTGGTTGACTTGAAGCAGCAGATATGCCACTGGTCGGTCATGGGCAGGTCAGGTGCTGCAAAAATTCCGGGCTGATTTTTGGTGCTCCAGTCTCCCTTTCAAAACAATGGGGGGCACTATACCCAAGGAACTTCTGTATATGATGACCCAAATTGTTTTCAATAGAAGCTGGCCATACAGAGTCCATGCCCATCTGCAATCTGGAAGCACAGCTCCCGGCGTAACAAACCAGGGATGCAGAAAGGGGATGTGGCAAGTGCAGGGCCGGGACCAGCACAGGGCTAACCTGGGAAATTGCCAGGGTCCCTGACATCCTCAGGGGCCCACTCAGGCTTACACCTGTCCATGGTGTTATTTTACAGTGGACCTGAATGCCGGGGGCTCTGTACAGACCTGCTCATGGCTGGCCTCAGCAGCAGGGGATGATCAGCAACATTGGAAAAGGTGGCCTGGAATGGAGGGCAGCTGATGAAAGCTCAGAAGGGGGGTGAGAACCAGGAGACAACTGACAGCAATGATGGAGTCTTTAGTTGCATTAGAGCAAACAGTAAAGGGCTGAAGGATGATTAGTGGCTATAGGGAAGGCAATGAGGACTAGAGAACGATTGGTGGCTATAGGGAAGGCAATAAGGACTGGAGGATGATTGGTGGCTATAGGGAAGGCACTAAGGACTGGAGGGTGATTGGTGGCTATAGGGAAGGCAATAAGGACTGGAGGGTGATTGATGGCTATAGGGAAGGCACTAAGGACTGGAGGATGATTGGTGGCTATAGGGAAGGCAATAAGGACTAGAGGATGATTGGTGGCTATAGGGAAGGCACTAAGGACTGGAGGATGATTGGTGGCTATAGGGAAGGCACTAAGGACTGGAGGGTGATTGGTGGCTATAGGGAAGGCAATAAGGACTGGAGGGTGATTGATGGCTATAGGGAAGGCACTAAGGACTGGAGGATGATTGGTGGCTATAGGGAAGGCACTAAGGACTGGAGGGTGATTGGTGGCTATAGGGAAGGCACTAAGGACTGGAGGATGATTGGTGGCTATAGAGAAGGCAATAAGGACTAGAGGATGATTGGTGGCTATAGGGAAGGCACTAAGGACTGGAGGATGATTGGTGGCTATAGAGAAGGCAATAAGGACTAGAGGATGATTGGTGGCTATAGGGAAGGCACTAAGGACTGGAGGATGATTGGTGGCTATAGAGAAGGCAATAAGGACTGGAGGATGATTGGTGGCTATAGAGAAGGCAATAAGGACTAGAGGATGATTGGTGGCTATAGGGAAGGCACTAAGGACTGGAGGATGATTGGTGGCTATAGAGAAGGCAATAAGGACTGGAGGGTGATTGGTGGCTATAGGGAAGGCAATAAGGACTGGAGGGTGATTGGTGGCTTATAGGAAAGGCAATAAGGACTGGAGGATGATTGGTGGCTATAGGGAAGGCAATAAGGACTGGAGGATGATTGGTGGCTATAGGGAAGGCACTAAGGACTGGAGGATGATTGGTGGCTATAGGGAAGGCAATAAGGACTGGAGGATGATTGGTGGCTATAGGGAAGGCAATAAGGACTGGAGGATGATTGGTGGCTATAGGGAAGGCACTAAGGACTGGAGGGCAATTGGTGGCTATAGGGAAGGCAATAAGGACTGGAGGATGATTGGTGGCTATAGGGAAGGCAATAAGTACTGGAGGATGATTGGTGGCTATAGGGAAGGCAATAAGTACTGGAGGATGATTGGTGGCTATAGGGAAGGCAATAAGGACTGGAGGATGATTGGTGGCTATAGGGAAGACAATAAGGACTGGAGGATGATTGGTGGCTATAGGGAAGGCAATAAGTACTGGAGGATGATTGGTGGCTATAGGGAAGGCACTAAGGACTGGAGGGCAATTGGTGGCTATAGGGAAGGCAATAAGGACTGGAGGATGATTGGTGGCTATAGGGAAGGCACTAAGGACGGGAGGGTGATTGGTGGCTATAGGGAAGGCAATAAGGACTGGAGGGTGATTGGTGGCTATAGGGAAGGCAATAAGGACTGGAGGATGATTGGTGGCTATAGTGAAGACAATAAGGACTGGAGGATGATTGATGGCTATAGGGAAGGCAATAAGGACTGGAGGATGATTGGTGGCTATAGGGAAGGCAATAAGGACTGGAGGATGATTGGTGGCTATAGGGAAGGCACTAAGGACTGGAGGATGATTGGTGGCTATAGGGAAGGCAATAAGGACTGGAGGATGATTGGTGGCTATAGGGAAAGCAATAAGGACTGGAGGATGATTGGTGGCTATAGGGAAGGCAATAAGGACTGGAGGATGATTGGTGGCTATAGGGAAGGCACTAAGGACTGGAGGATGATTGGTGGCTATAGGGAAGACAATAAGGACTGGAGGATGATTGGTGGCTATAGGGAAGGCAATAAGGACTGGAGGATGATTGGTGGCTATAGGGAAGGCACTAAGGACTGGAGGGCAATTGGTGGCTATAGGGAAGGCAATAAGGACTGGAGGATGATTGGTGGCTATAGGGAAGGCACTAAGGACTGGAGGATGATTGGTGGCTATAGTGAAGACAATAAGGACTGGAGGATGATTGGTGGCTATAGGGAAGGCAATAAGGACTGGAGGGTGATTGGTGGCTATAGGGAAGGCAATAAGGACTGGAGGATGATTGGTGGCTATAGGGAAGGCACTAAGGACTGGAGGATGATTGGTGGCTATAGGGAAGGCACTAAGGACTGGAGGATGATTGGTGGCTATAGGGAAGGCAATAAGGACTGGAGGATGATTGGTGGCTATAGGGAAGGCAATAAGGACTGGAGGATGATTGGTGGCTATAGTGAAGACAATAAGGACTGGAGGATGATTGGTGGCTATAGGGAAGACAATAAGGACTGGAGGATGATTGGTGGCTATAGGGAAGGCAATAAGGACTGGAGGATGATTGGTGGCTATAGGGAAGGCAATAAGGACTGGAGGATGATTGGTGGCTATAGTGAAGACAATAAGGACTGGAGGATGATTGGTGGCTATAGGGAAGGCAATAAGGACTGGAGGATGATTGGTGGCTATAGGGAAGACAATAAGGACTGGAGGATGATTGGTGGCTATAGGGAAGACAATAAGGACTGGAGGATGATTGGTGGCTATAGGGAAGACAATAAGGACTGGAGGATGATTGGTGGCTATAGGGAAGACAATAAGGACTGGAGGATGATTGGTGGCTATAGGGAAGACAATAAGGACTGGAGGATGATTGGTGGCTATAGGGAAGACAATAAGGACTGGAGGATGATTGGTGGCTATAGGGAAGGCAATAAGGACTGGAGGATGATTGGTGGCTATAGGGAAGGCACTAAGGACTGGAGGGCAATTGGTGGCTATAGGGAAGGCAATAAGGACTGGAGGATGATTGGTGGCTATAGGGAAGGCACTAAGGACTGGAGGATGATTGGTGGCTATAGTGAAGACAATAAGGACTGGAGGATGATTGGTGGCTATAGGGAAGGCAATAAGGACTGGAGGGTGATTGGTGGCTATAGGGAAGGCAATAAGGACTGGAGGATGATTGGTGGCTATAGAGAAGGCAATAAGGACTGGAGGGTGATTGGTGGCTATAGGGAAGGCATTAAGGACTGGAGGATGATTGGTGGCTATAGGGAAGGCAATAAGGACTGGAGGGTGATTGGTGGCTATAGTGAAGACAATAAGGACTGGAGGATGATTGGTGGCTATAGGGAAGGCAATAAGGACTGGAGGGTGATTGGTGGCTATAGGGAAGGCACTAAGGACTGGAGGGTGATTGGTGGCTATAGAGAAGGCAATAAGGACTAGAGGATGATTGGTGGCTATAGGGAAGGCACTAAGGACTGGAGGATGATTGGTGGCTATAAAGAAGGCAATAAGGACTGGAGGGTGATTGGTGGCTATAGGGAAGGCACTAAGGACTGGAGGATGATTGGTGGCTATAGAGAAGGCAATAAGGACTGGAGGATGATTGGTGGCTATAGGAAAGGCAATAAGGACTGGAGGGTGATTTGTGGCTATAGAGAAGGCAATAAGGACTGGAGGGTGATTGGTGGCTATAGGGAAGGCAATAAGGACTAGAGTATGATTGGTGGCTATAGGGAAGGCAATAAGGACTGGAGGGCAATTGGTGGCTATAGGGAAGGCAATACGGTCTAGAGGGTGATTGGTGGCTATAGGGAAGGCGATAAGGGACTAGAGGATGATTGATGGCTATAGGGAAGGCACTAAGGACTAGAGGACAATTGGTGGCTATAGGGAAGGCAATAAGGACTGGAGGGTGATTGTGACTATAGGGAAGGCAATAAGGACTAGAGGACAATTGGTGGCTATAGGGAAGGCAATAAGGACGGGAGGATGATTGGTGGCTATAGAGAAGGCAATAAGGACTGGAGGGTGATTGTGGCTATAGGGAAGGCAATAAGGACTAGAGTGCGATTTTGGTGGCTATAGGGGAGGCAACAAGGACTGGAGGGCAATCAGCAGCAGATGACCCGCTTGTGGCAGCAGAGCTGAAAGGTGTCATTATGTGATATACTACTTTGGGGCCGACTAAGACTCTTTTTCCCAAGGGCCCCCAGAAACCTGGAGCCAGCCCTGGGTAAGTGGATCTCTTAGCTACTGCTATCACTGTGCACAGAGTTGGACTTTTTCTTTAAGTTGCCCAATAGCGAGTAAATAAATGCTAATATGCAAATTGCTCCTTAGATATTTGAAGGTCTTCCCATCATGCAGTGTGAAGTCATTTTGTCTGATTTAGTTGCTTTGAAGAGACCCAACAGAGTCAAATCCTGTTAGCGCCGATCCTCCTATTAATCCGTGTTTCTGTGTCCTCTTGTCCTCTGCAGAACATAGGTGTGGGGGAGGATTCACCATTCAGGATCACACAGGTATTTAATATCAGCAGGGAACAGATGTTTTTATTATAGACTAGAGACGTGTTTAGGAGTCCTAAATGGATGAGGAAGATTGTAGAGCCATACAATCGATATTGTTTCTAGTGCTATTTTGTGTCTCGTTGGAAAATACTCCATTGCTGTTATGTTTCTCCTTTGAAAGTAAAGCAGATGACTAGCTGGCGAGTTCAAACCTTGTAAATCCTGATGAATAGAGACTAGAACTATGGGTTTGTACCGGACTTTGCAAGTTCAGGTTCCCAAACCCGGACACAGACTTCATCCAGGAGTTCGGCGTCCGGCACGAACACGAAACAGCTTGTTGAACATCTTGTCAGCTTTACCTAAGGCAAAGGAGTAACGAATCTTTCTGGTACCCGGGGCAAAGATTCAGAATGGCACCACCCACATAGGCTCAGGCCCACTGTAGCGTGAGCGAGGGGGGTTCTTGGACCTAGGGTAGGGCATCCCAGGTTGGTGTGGCATGTGTGGGGTGGAGGTGCACTTACTGCTTCAGTCAACGCTGGTCTCCATTGATGATACTCCTTAATGCAACAACAGGGTCTTTATTGAAAGGCTTCCATCCATGATAAAACAGCAAAGTCCAGTTACAGGCAATATCCATTAGTTACAGCAATCAGTACAATCCACAGGCTTCTTCCATGACTGTTTCTCAGCTCCTCCACTACATTAACACTTAACATGCTCTAAACTTAGGAACACTCTAGAAGGGTTGGGTTTTCCCTTATATTTCCTCGGTATTGTTGCCTTAACAAACTATGTTGCGAGGCCCAACCAATAGCAGGGCAGGTAATGTTGCCAATTCCACCTGGCTAAGTCTCTATTTATCTAAATTAAGAGGAACGCTAGACTATTTAATATTAGTTAGGTTCATTCCTTAGGCAACACTGCCATCATGTGGATTCATGATGTAATGATCCCCGAGTTATGCATCCAACTGGTTTAATTAAGGTTTCTAACACTATCAGGGGCCTGTTCCACTGACAGGGCCCTAATGTTTCCTAAGTGTAGTGTTGCCCATGGTTTCCACCCGTCACACCACCTTTGGCGCCCCTCACCTGCTGCACCTTGGGCACATGTCCCCCCTGCCCCCCCCCCCTAACTACACCCCTGCCTAAGTTTGCAGTAGCTGAAAGCTGCTGTAACTCACCTGAGCCCCGATCCTCTTCTGTCAGCGGCGGCTCTTCGAAGCCAGCTGCTGTCTCTGAGTTACAGCAGTGCTTCTGCTGCACACTCTGCACCCCCCCATCGCAGCCACCCCCCAAAGTTTTGGTCCCCATTGATTTCATTTACTCAAATTTTAGCCGAACCCCAACTTTGGTGGTTTCACCCATCTCTGCTGATGACCCCAGCGGCCCCAGCCGGGGCTACAAGCGAGCTGCCTCCTCTGACAGAAGAGGATCAGGGCTCAGGTGAGTTACAGTAGTGATTCAGCTGCACACTCTGCACCCTCACCCCCCTAATGCAAACAAACCCCCCCCCCCCCCACAAAGTTCAGGTCTCCATTGATTTCATTTAGTTAAATTTCGGCTGAACACCAACTTTGGTGGGTTCACCCATCTCTGCTGATGACCCCTGATGGTAGTCTATAAGATGACCTAAATAAGATTGAAGCAGATCTAAAATCCAAATAAACTAGTACTACTCCCACACCAAGTGGGATTTGAGGGCTTACAGCGGACCAAAACCCACATTTTTAAAGTGGATCAAAACCCAGGATTTTGACTATTCTGGGATTTGTTCCTTGCCCCCGGGGGAACCCCAATCAAACATGCCTCGCTGTGTGAAACCCCCCAGATCGCCAATGCCAATACACCTCTTCCTGGTCCTACGGCGCATGCACGGCCGCTCATCCAATTAGCGCCCTCGGAGCCGCTGACATCGTGTCGTCTAAGCCTCCGCCTAAGGCCGGCGGCTCTGAGCACCCCCCCGTTTCCCTCTAACAGGGAGCATGCCAGCCATTCACAAATGCCTGGCACAGGCACGCGCCCTGCTAGAGGGATAGCAGGGATGCAGCTGCGACTCGCACATGCGCCATTGGCCCGGGAAACAAGGTAAGTGTATGGGGTGACCTGGGAGGTTTCACACAGAGGGCATCACGATTTTGGATGCCCGGGGGAGGGAATCGATTGGCCCGGGAATCTAATAGATTCCCATCCGATCAGTGTGGGTTTTGGTCCACTTTAACTAACATCCACTGAATTGCTCCCTCCATGTAGAGAACCTTTTGACACTTTTCACTGCTCCTGCTTCGCTCTAATCCCAGATAATGGCGCTTGTTTTAGCTGTAAAGCTCCGACTCCTCCATTCATTGCCACTGTTGTGTGTGGCAATGATGTCATCACCACACCTAGGGAAAGCAGGGACAGCAAATAATAACGTGTTCTAGGATGATTTAAAAAGCGAAAATATCCATTTCTATTTCTACAACCTAAGAATGGAGTATCAGCCGGAGCTTTGGCCTTATTTAAGTCACGTTCAGTTATCTTATGAGGTCCCTGCTTCTCTCCTGTCCCTTTTGGTATTTATGGTGATGTAAAGTACCTTCATGTATCTTGAAATTTGTTGTGGAACAAAATCCAACGTGGCCGACACTGGAATCTAAAAGATTTGGGATGCCCCGCAGTGTGCTGGTAATCACTCACTTTTCCCTGCTCCAATGGTGCATGCTCCCTTTCTGCAAAAGGCTCTGATTATTTTCAATGGAGAGGCCACATCCTCTGGATGCACCCCCTTCTCATTATGTACAGCTGTACAGTAGGGATGGGTGAACCCCACTCAAAAAGAGGGAGTGGTCACATCCTCTGCATTTGGGCCGAGTGCTCGTTCCCGTCCCAGCCATTCAGATAGGCTTGGATGGGAGCGCACATGCCGCTGGGGAAATCAGTAGGAGCCCTTTGCCAAAAAGTGCTCTGATTGAGAGCCCACCAATGAGAGGTGACTTTTACTGGGCGAACTTGGGGGGTTTCACACGGTTGGGCGTCCTAATCTGGAATGAAACAAATCCCAGGAAAGTCAAAATCCTGGGATTGAACCAGGGTCCAAGGGACACAAGTTAGTTGATGTTAGGTTAAAGCTGATGTCTATGGGGTCCCGTTCTTCTCTATAGGAGCTACCATTCTTGCTGCCATTTAGTGTAATAATTTGATCACTACACTAATTTCAACACTCTAGTGTAGTCTATGAGGACTAACAATTGAAATGGTCTAAATAACTGCTCCCTCTGGGCCTTCTGGTCTTTCCTAAATGTTATTCCATAAAAGGATGGGAGTGGGCCTACCTAAACCCTCGATCCCATTGACTCAGCCATATATTCAATCAGATAGATAATTAACCTTTTATTGTTATGTTTCAAGGCTAGTAATGCCTATGGTACCATTACAAAAGTGACAAATGCCATTGAATGCCATAACAATACATATTTACACACAATATAAGACTTTTACAAGTTTCAGTTCTCTTCATCAGTGCCAGAGCTCAGGAGCAAACTCAAGATTCAATGAACATATGATGTCTGCAATTCCCATATCCTTGGTGGATATCACTATTTTAGGTCCGCATGGGATTTCTATGCTGGATTTTTGTGCTGATAAGCATCTGAAGGGTAAAAAACAACTCAGAGCAAGGAACAAGGTGATGGTATCATGCCTATAAAGGCCTGGTCTGGCGTGCGTTCGCTTGACGCTTGAGAGGGGGGTTGATAGCGTGTAGCCCTCATTCACGCCCTCTGTCCGATGTAATGGCGTCAGAGCGTCTACCGTCTGGTGCAGGGCAAACACTGGCGTTTTTCCTAAATGTAGTTAACTGACTGGATCAACAGAAGTAAAGGTTGGCTCAAAAATATGGCCTTCAAGGATCATACAGCCATTCATGTAACATTCTTGTCCACTTGTGACATTACGCTGTCTCGGCTAGGTTTTTTCACTTTGACAGCGCAGCGTTATTCCCCTTCTTCTTTTTTTTTTCTTCATCATTGGCGGCTCTCTAGATGCTTGCTTTGTCATTCTAGAGGTGTGTTCCTTTCTGCGTACTCAGTCTGGGCTTGTTTTTGTCCACCGCTCTGTGCGCGGCTCCCTCTTTTGAAGAATGGGCGGTGTCCCCATTTGGAAGAGGGGCTTTCCTTTATTCTGGGTCCATGGTGAGTCCTTATCCAGGTTTCTGATTTAATACCATGCTGTGATTATTGTGATAAGTTTAATGAGTTTCACCCACACGAGTGCGGGCGTTTATCTTCCGGTATACTTTAAATTTCACTGCCTTATGTTTGGAAATTGTCATGATTAAAGGAGCAGTATAGCAAAATTTGCATTAAAAAAGATAAATAATTAAATAGCCACACAATAGCTTCTAACATGTGTATAAATAAGGCAAAACAATTAGCCAGCTCACCAGTTTAGTGTGCGCACGGACAGGGGAGATCCCGACCACAGACTCCTCCAATGTGAACAATCCAAGCCAAAAGTACAGTCCAGCGTATCCATAAAATATAGCTTTTAATCTGATTCCCATAAAAGAGCTTATGTTCAAAAAATGTGAAGATGGGCCGAGCCCCGAAAACAGCAACAAATTGTGACGCGTTTCAGGCCCGGGTGGGCCCTTAGTCATACAATCTTGTGGAGCGAGCAGGTTCTATTTAAATAGGGAATTATTAGTGAAAGCACTTACCTCCCGCCCGAAAAACACCTGTTGTCCTGCGCCGTGCAGCGTTCCGGAAGGAAGAACCTGCATGTCATTTCTCTCATTGGAGGAGCGGCAGCCAATGGAATGCCACCAGCCGGTCAGCGTCAAATGACGCCCCAGGTACGTATAGTGGAAACGTACTATGCGTAGGACACCGACCCAGCCGCACTCAGCGCCGCCGTAAGGAGCGCCGGCCGGACCGTAGTCACTACGCAAACTACGTAACCTGCGCTCAAACAACACAGGACATTAAAGAGCGTTATAAAGAACGCAGGTCATTAAAGCTACAGGCCCCTTTTTTTCAGCGGTGTTAGTCTCCACACATAACAAAATAGTAACAGGCTGGCAAAGCCATGCCTCTGTGATTAAAGATATTTTATAGGGAAACCGCCCACACCGCTGCCTCCGGAGGGAAACTTATATGGCCAGGATAAACCACAATTGCATTGTGGTTAAAATACTATTTAAAAGACAAATACAGCAAAAATAAATACTGCGGGGCACTCTATAGGGATGTCAATAGAAAACCTCCAGACACCACAGTTTCATACGGTCTATGCAATCTATAGACCTATAAGCCAGTTCCCTTAAAGTTTACCAAAACCCATATCCCCATATCACCGCCTCCTTCTATTGACAATAGCGGTCACCATAAAATACTACTGATGAAGAGGCCGGGTAAGGAAAAACTCACTGTGGGTCAAAATCCATAGTTAATGCTTGCCTACAGTAAAGGAAAACCTGACCCTAAGGTGGACCTAAATATTTGTAAAACTAGACCATATGTTTTATATTCAGATTATGTATAATAAAATCTAACTGTGTCTAACTAAATAGCCGTCTGGCCCTATGTTCCAATCTATTGCCCGGATCCAGGCGATATAGCCCGAGAGAGTGTAAGTGGGGCAGTTGGGGGGGAAAAAATGTATTGGCTAAAAAGAGGACAAAACCTCCCCTTATCTGCTCGCTCCACAAAATTAAAGTGCTTAAAATTCATTAAAACCATTTTTCTCAATGAGAAGTTATTTAAGAGCACTAACTGTCTCCCTGATACCTTGAAATTTAGGTTGGATACCAAATGAATAGATTAAATAACCACAATTGCAGGAATTAATCTGTGAAGAGAGAAAGGTCCATTCTGTCATTAAGTCCCTCAGGGGTACGTGTTGCCAATCTTAGGATCCATCTCACTTCGGCACGCAGTAATTTTCTATGAAGGTCTCCTCCCCTGATATTATTCTGTATTTTCTCTAGGACTGCTACGGTCAGAGTAGAAGAATTCCCTTCATGACATTTTTGACAATGCCTTGCGACATTTGATTTTGGTAACAGTCCTTTACACTGGTATATATGCTCCAGAAATCTTGACTTTAATTTCCGTGTGGTACATCCCACATACTGGAGCTTGCACCACTGACAGGTCACCAGGTAGACCACCATCCTCGAATTGCAGTTGAAAAAGCCAGAGCTTATATAGCTTTTCCCCGTGGACAATGATTCAAACCCTTTAGATCTGCACATAAATTTACAGCATGCACAGCGTGGTTGGCCACATGCATATGATCCCTTACATTCCAACCACGTGGGCGACTTCGTTTCTTCTTTTCGTAGTAATGATGGTGAAAGTCTACTGGCTATAGTTGGAGCCCGTTTCGCTACCACCCGTACTCCACACTGTTCTATTATTGGCTGTAAGTCCGGATCATATTTCAAAATAGCCAGATTTGAGTTGACGATTTTTTTGATTGAATTAAATTGTTTGCAGAATTTTGTGACCATGTCAGGACTGTACCAAACACCCGTCTGTCTTAAGCCAGAATCCCCCAATCTCCACCGCCACTTCCGCCTATAGACAAGCCCCCGCTTGTGGGAGACACGGGTAATGCCTCTCCCAGTCGGTTGCCCCCAGGACTTAACAGGCGCAAAGGATAATAGCTTAAGGTGCAGCTTGGTGTTTGGCAGGGAATCCCGAATGAGGATGCCGGGTGCGAAAGTCCGTAAATCAGGCCGAGGTCAAACCAGGAGGTCACAGGCGAGGTATCCAAGGGAGAAGACAAAGAATGGTCGAGGGTAGCCGAGGTCAAGTCCAGGAGGTCACAGGCGAGGTACAGGAGGGTCAGGCAAGAGAGTGGTCAGGCAAAGCAGGAGGTCAGGGCAGGCAGCTAGCAAGAATAGTCGAGGTCCAAATCCAAATCCAAATCCAAATTCTTCACTAAGGTACAGCAACACACATCCAGAACCCAGAAGCTATAACGGGCCCTGGGAAACTGGAACAGTGCAAATATATAGGGAAGTCTGGCCAATGGGAAACAGGGAAAAAGGAGGGAAGGAAGGTGCTTGGTGCAACAGTAAAAACGGGAGTGGTCCCAGGAACTGGACGGCCCAGGCCAGACAGGCCGACCAGTCCCTGGGCTCCCTCTATGAGCAGGGCCAGGGTTGGATGGAACAAACTCGCCCCCGGCGGGCGCGCTGGGGAAAGCGCCGCCGGGAGGCATAAAGGTGACGTGCTCGCGCGCAGCGCGCGAGCACGTAGATGATCGAGCGCGCCCCCGCCGGGAGGCGGAAGCGCCGGACAGTGAGGGAGCCCGCCGGGCCCGCGCAGCCGCGCAGAGCGGGCTGCGGCGCGGCTGCCGACACCACCTCGCGCCGCCGACCCCTGACCGCCGCCACCACGCTGGGGAGTGAAGACGCCCGGGGAGCGCTGGGCAGCAACCAGCCGGGGACCGCCCGACAGCGCGTCGCGGGACCCGGGACGGTGACGAGGTAAGTGCCTAACATTACCCCCCCCCTGAGGAGGGGACACTGGACCCTCCAAACTAGGTTTTAAAGGATTCTCCCTATGAAACTTCTTTACCAAATTCTGCGCATGAACTTCTCTGGCAGGAACCCAAGATCTTTCTTCCGGACCGTACCCCTTCCAGTCAATAAGATATTGAAGAGAGTTCCGAAAGAAACGAGAATCAAGGACCCGGGCAACCTCAAACTCCTGATGCCCATCAACTACCACAGGACTAGGAGGACTATTAGGTTCATGGTTTCTTGCGGACTTAAGAAGTGAAACATGAAAGGATTTACAGATTTTCATGGATGAAGGGAGGGCCAACCGGTATGTAACCTGATTAACTTTGTGTGTTATGGGGAATGGGCCAATAAACTTAGGTCCTAACTTAGCGGAGGGTTGGCGTAGCGCCAAGTTCTTGGTTGAAAGCCAAACCCAGTCACCCACTTTAAAGTTAGAATTAGACGATCGCTTGCGATCAGAAAATTTTTTCTGTTGACAAGCGGCCCTAGTTAGGTGTTGCTGGATTCTATTCCACTCCCCTGGCCATTTGGAAACCCATTCATCCACGGAGGGAACTCTAGAGGGTTGGTCCGAAAGAGCAGAAAACTTCAGATCCTTGCCATAAACACAGTGGAAAGGAGAAACCCCTGTGGATGAATGCGTGGCGTTGTTAAAAGCAAATTCCGCAAAAGGTAAGAAGAAGGCCCAATCAGTTTGAGAACCCGCCGTAAAACAGCGCAAATATTGTTCCAGGGACTGGTTCGTTCTCTCGGTTTGACCATTCGACTGCGGATGAAAGGCCGAGGAAAGGGAGACGGTGAACCCCAACTTGGCACAGAAAGCCCTCCAGAACCGGGAGACAAACTGGACCCCCCTATCTGAAACAACATCCATGGGAATACCATGAATCCTAAAGACATGAGTAATGAAAAGTTGAGCAAGAGTTTGAGCTGAGGGGAGTTTCTTTAAAGGGACGAAATGGGCCATCTTGCTAAAGCGGTCCACAATTACCCAAATAACCGTATGTCCCTGAGACGGAGGAAGGTCAGTAACAAAATCCATGGCCAGATGTGTCCACGGGGAGGCAGGAATGGATAATGGAAGGAGCGGGCCTTCCGGTGAGCTCCTCAAGGACTTACTTTGGGCACAGACTTTGCAAGCGGAGACAAACCTTTGAACGTCCTTCCTAAGAGAAGGCCACCAAACTTGGCGTAACAATAAAGCTATGGTTTTCTTAATCCCTGGATGACCGGTTGTTTTGGTATCATGAAAATGGGACAAGAACTCAGACCGGTAAGTAGAGGGTACAAACAGGGCTGACACGGGTTTCCCAGGAGGAGCTTGGGTCTGGAACTGAGTAAGATCAGGAAGTTGGGGTTGGATGGCGGCCACCACTAGGGAGCGAGGTAAGATGGGAGAAACCACCCTTTCCGGTAAGTCAGGGGGAGAGAAACTCCGAGACAGGGCGTCCGCCTTTATATTCTTAGACCCGGGCTTATACGTTATAGAAAAATTAAACCGAGAAAAGAATAAGGACCAACGAGCCTGTCTAGGAGTTAACCTCTTGGCGGACTGGATGTATTCTAGATTTTTATGGTCCGTAAAGACCGTAACTGGATACTGAGCCCCCTCCAGCCAGTGTCTCCACTCCTGGAAGGCAAGCTTGATGGCCCCGGTAATCGATACAGGGGCGAAGTCCCCCATCCTTTTTCTCCACAAAAAAAAACCCTGCCCCTGCTGGAGAAGATGAAGGCCGAATAAACCCTTTTTCTAAGTTCTCGGCGATATATTCCCGCATGGCAAGGGTTTCCGCTCGGGTCAAATTAAATATTCTCCCTCTGGGAGGCATCGTACCAGGGAGCAGTTCTATTGGGCAGTCCCAAGGTCTATGGGGAGGAAGTTTGTCTGCTGCCTTTTCTGAAAAAACATCAGCAAACTCCAAATATGGAGTTGGAATCCCAATAGGGAGTAGGTGCGTGACCCTGAGGGGAAATTCTAGGCAGTTCCGGAAACACTGGTGTCCCCACTTGGTAATTTGCCCCGAAACCCAATCAATTTGAGGATTATGCTCCTGCAGCCATGGCAACCCCAAAATCAAAGGAGTACCAGGCATGCTCAAAATCAGGAACCTGATAACCTCAGAATGACTGGCTCCTACTTTGATTTGCATAGGAGGTGATTGGAACCGAACTAACCCCCCGGCCACTGGAGTGCCATCAATGGCTGAAACCCGGATAGGAGTTGGCAAGGTCTGTACCATAATTCCTAGAGTCTGTGCTAGATCAGAGTCTAGGAAATTCCCAGCTGCTCCAGAATCTAGAAGAGCCTTTAGATTAACACATTTAGCACCATTCATAAACTGAACTGGGACGAAAACTGGAGACGATACTTGAGGAGATACCTTACAGCCTAGGAGGGCCCCCTCGAAACCCCCTAGGCTCTGAAGTTTCCCGACGGTTTCTTTGGGCAATGTCTAACCATGTGGCCAGTCCCACCACAGTAAAGACAGAGCCCCTCGGATAGGCGTCGTCGTCTCTCGCCTTCGGTGAGCCTGGTGGCACCTAGCTGCATAGGCTCTTCTGAAGGTTGAGCGACTAGAGCCTCAGATTTTGCAGCGGATTCAGGATGTGATCCTTTCTCTAGGCGCCTTTCCCGGAGTCGGCGATCAATGCGGATGGCCAAATGCATCAATTCATCCAGAGTTTGGGGTTCCGGGTAGTTCACCAGGGTGTCCTTGATAGAGTCAGCCAGACCTAATCGGAATTGGCCGCAGAGGGCAGGATTGTTCCAACGTGAGTCAACTGCCCAACGCCGGAATTCGGAACAGTAGTCTTCGGCTGGACGGCGTCCCTGGCGGAGGGTACGTAACTTAGCGTCAGCTGAGGCCCCTTTGTCAGGGTCATCATAAAGGACCTCCATTGCAGCGAAGAAACTATCCACCGACTGGCGGATGGGGTCCTGAGCTGATAAGCTAAAGGCCCAGGACTGAGGGTCTCCATGCAACAAGGAAATAATCAAGCCCACCCTTTGTTCCTGTGAGCCTGAGGAAACCGGGCGAAGCTGGAAGTATAGTTTACAAGAGTCCCGGAAATTGGCAAATTTTGCCCTATCGCCAAAAAACTTTTCAGGGAGCGGGATCTTGGGTTCCACAGTCATTGCGGCCGGAGTCCCCTGAGAAGTGGGGACAATGGGAGTAGGACGGTTCTCCTGGGCCGCAACTCGATGAGCCAGGTGCTCCACCGCCGCTGTCAGGGCCTGCACCTGCTCCAGAATTTGGTCCATTCTTCTTTCTGGCCCGTTATAATGTCAGGACTGTACCAAACACCCGTCTGTCTTAAGCCAGAATCCCCCAATCTCCACCGCCACTTCCGCCTATAGACAAGCCCCCGCTTGTGGGAGACACGGGTAATGCCTCTCCCAGTCGGTTGCCCCCAGGACTTAACAGGCGCAAAGGATAATAGCTTAAGGTACAGCTTGGTGTTTGGAAGGGAATCCCGAATGAGGATGCCGGGTGCGAAAGTCCGTAAATCAGGCCGAGGTCAAACCAGGAGGTCACAGGCGAGGTATCCAAGGGAGAAGACAAAGAATGGTCGAGGGTAGCCGAGGTCAAGTCCAGGAGGTCACAGGCGAGGTACAGGAGGGTCAGGCAAGAGAGTGGTCAGGCAAAGCAGGAGGTCAGGGCAGGCAGCTAGCAAGAATAGTCGAGGTCCAAATCCAAATCCAAATCCAAATTCTTCACTAAGGTACAGCAACACACATCCAGAACCCAGAAGCTATAACGGGCCCTGGGAAACTGGAACAGTGCAAATATATAGGGAAGTCTGGCCAATGGGAAACAGGGAAAAAGGAGGGAAGGAAGGTGCTTGGTGCAACAGAAAAAACGGGAGTGGTCCCAGGAACTGGACGGCCCAGGCCAGACAGGCCGACCAGTCCCTGGGCTCCCTCTATGAGCAGGGCCAGGGTTGGATGGAACAAACTCGCCCCCGGCGGGCGCGCTGGGGAAAGCGCCGCCGGGAGGCATAAAGGTGACGTAGATGATCGAGCGCGCCCCCGCCGGGAGGCGGAAGCGCCGGACAGTGAGGGAGCCCGCCGGGCCCGCGCAGCCGCGCAGAGCGGGCTGCGGCGCGGCTGCCGACACCACCTCGCGCCGCCGACCCCTGACCGCCGCCACCACGCTGGGGAGTGAAGACGCCCGGGGAGCGCTGGGCAGCAACCAGCCGGGGACCGCCCGACAGCGCGTCGCGGGACCCGGGACGGTGACGAGGTAAGTGCCTAACAGACCATGGTCAGGGGTCTGGGCCTATATGGGCCTCCATTCCTCTTAGGATTGAAGAGCAATCCTTCCCTTTGTAGGGACATCGCCTTCTCTTTGGCCTGATCGATGATATTATGACTGTAACCTCTTTGTAACAGCCGTGACTGTATTAGATCGAACTCTTTTTCTTTTGATTCAACTGTGCTGCAATTCCTAACAGCTCGCAAAAATTCCCCATAGGGGATTGCTCTTTTAGTGTGCTGTGGGTGGCAGCTTGTAGCATGTAATGTCGAGTTACCCGAAGTTGCTTTCCTAAATGTTCTCGTATCAATGCTTTTGCCTGCCCTTGGGGAAGATAAGATAAGATCCAAATACTCTATCTCTGTACTTTGTATATTGCCTGAGAACTTCAGATTGAACTCGTTCTTGTTTAAATACTTCAAGAAATCTTCCGCTTTGTCCCGCGGACCTTCCCAGATACAGATGAGATCGTCTATATAGCGCCCATACCAGAAAATATGTTTGTGAAAGGGGTTGTCTTCAGAAAAAATGTATTCTAGTTCCCACCAGGCCATGTAAATATTGGCCAATGATGGTGAGAAGGGCGCTCCCATTGATGCCCCACACTTTTGAAGATAAAATCTTCCTTCAAACAAAAAATAGTTGTGGCGCAATAGATAATCTAGTACAAGACCTAAAAATTGTACTTTCTCTTCATCCAAGTTAGTATACTTGCGCACCATAAACATGGTCGCCTGGATGGCTTTTTGATGAGGGATACAAGAATATAGTGAAGCCACATCCATTGTGATCCATAGGCCATTGTTGGGCCATTTCAGCTGATGGATAGCTTTGAGAACTTCCCTGGTGTCCTTAATATAACCAGGGAGAAGTCTCACGATAGGCTGCAGAATCGAGTCCAACCATTGGCCAAGCTTCTCATTCAGGCTTCCAATACCTGCCACAATTGGACGACCCCGTGGCGGCCTCTCGGCCTTATGGATTTTTGGCAGGTGATGAAAAATTGGAATGATTGGAAATTCCACTCTCATCTTATCTACAAGACTGGAACTGAATATCCTTATCGACAGTCCTTCTTCCAAAACCAGATTCAATTCCTTCATAAACATCTGTGTCGGATCTCCCCTTAATTGTATGTAAGTCTCATTATCCGTTAGTTGACGAACTGCTTCATTGATGTAGGTATCCCTGTCCATAACCATGACCGCACCCCCCTTGTCAGCATTCCGAATGACCACCGCGGGATTTTCTTCCAGGGTCCTCAGGGCAAGCTGTTCTTTTTTAGTTAAATTGTGGTAACTAGAGTGTGACTCAGTCTTTTTTGATAACTCAATTAATTGTTGCTCCACCACAGCTTGAAACCTATTGATCGCTTCACTACGGGACTGTACTGGATAAAATCCCGGATTTGTAAACACCGGAATCTCAAAGTTGGTAAGCTGCTCAATTCCATTGTGGAGCTGTAACTGTTGCAAATTAATCAAAGCACACAGGTCTGAGAACGTGTGATGTAGCCACTCAGGATCCTGTGATTCTTTGATCTGTGGATCCTTAAATGAGGACAAGTTTCCCTGCTCCTCACCATATTCATCTTGTTTGAAATGCTTTCTTAGTGTGAGAAGACGGACAAATCGATTGACGTCCGTGATGACGTCGAACAAATTCATGGTATACGTCGGTGAAAAGGATAAACCTTTTTGCAATACTTTTATTTGTTGCTCATTCAATACAAGTGATGAAAGATTTACTACAGTATTTAGCTCCGATTGTAATTTTTGTTCCTTAGTTGATAAATTTTTCCTGTGCTTGCGTCCTGCTCTGTGCCTGGACGTACTTTTTGTTTGCCCCTGGCTGGGGTTCGATCCTCTAAAAAAGGCTGTCTGCTATTTGTGTCCAATCTCCGATCCCCTGAGGTACCTGCTATTTCACTTCCTGAATCGGATTGACTTTGTGTGTCAGAGTCCCAAAATGAAACTGATTTTTGCCTAGGTTTGGTCCTTTTTGATTCCCTCAAAATGGATTTAGGTCTCCTTGGTCTTCTGATACTGGGCCACTCATATACCTGATTAGACTGGTAGTCCTGTAAGTCACGCTGGAACTTTGTTTTTTTCGTTTCTATAATATCTTTCTGTAGTTTTTGAATTCGCTTGTCCATTTCCTGTCTGAATTTCTCATAATTTGGATCCACCTTAAAGTGTTCTAATTCCTTTCTCAATTCTATGTTACATTTTTTGACCTCCTGAAGTGTTCTCATCTCTTGATCTACCAACAACTTCATTAATTTCTTTGAGGCATCTGTAAGAATCTCATACCATGCTTTAGTAAAGCTTTCGTCAAACGCTGATGTCGGGCGTTTTTTCAGTCTTAAGCCTCTTGGGATCATTTGGTTGTCAAGATATTTATTAAGCGACGACATGTCCCACCATAGTTTAATTTCTTTAGTTTTCAATTTTTCATAGTCCCAGAATTTCTCTTTCAATTCAGGTAGTGATGAGGTGGGAGTGGTCACTGAAAAAATAGCATCCAATGTGGTCACCCATTCATTTTCTATATCAGATTGGGGTTCGGCATCCATTATTTTAAAATTAACTCTTCACATACAATAATAACTGCTTGTATATCTGTTTCAGAATATACTCACTGATGGATAACTAAGCAGGCAGGGCACGGCTCAGTCAGGTAGAGAAATGAGGCAAAACAATTAGCCAGCTCACCAGTTTAGTGTGCGCACGGACAGGGGAGATCCCGACCACAGACTCCTCCAATGTGAACAATCCAAGCCAAAAGTACAGTCCAGCGTATCCATAAAATATAGCTTTTAATCTGATTCCCATAAAAGAGCTTATGTTCAAAAAACGTGAAGATGGGCCGAGCCCCGAAAACAGCAACAAATTGTGACGCGTTTCAGGCCCGGGTGGGCCCTTAGTCATACAATCTTGTGGAGCGAGCAGGTTCTATTTAAATAGGGAATTATTAGTGAAAGCACTTACCTCCCGCCCGAAAAACACCTGTTGTCCTGCGCCGTGCAGCGTTCCGGAAGGAAGAACCTGCATGTCATTTCTCTCATTGGAGGAGCGGCAGCCAATGGAATGCCACCAGCCGGTCAGCGTCAAATGACGCCCCAGGTACGTATAGTGGAAACGTACTATGCGTAGGACACCGACCCAGCCGCACTCAGCGCCGCCGTAAGGAGCGCCGGCCGGACCGTAGTCACTACGCAAACTACGTAACCTGCGCTCAAACAACACAGGACATTAAAGAGCGTTATAAAGAACGCAGGTCATTAAAGCTACAGGCCCCTTTTTTTCAGCGGTGTTAGTCTCCACACATAACAAAATAGTAACAGGCTGGCAAAGCCATACCTCTGTGATTAAAGATATTTTATAGGGAAACCGCCCACACCGCTGCCTCCGGAGGGAAACTTATATGGCCAGGATAAACCACAATTGCATTGTGGTTAAAATACTATTTAAAAGACAAATGCAGCAAAAATAAATACTGCGGGGCACTCTATAGGGATGTCAATAGAAAACCTCCAGACACCACAGTTTAAATAGAACCTGCTCGCTCCACAAGATTGTATGACTAAGGGCCCACCCGGGCCTGAAACGCGTCACAATTTGTTGCTGTTTTCGGGGCTCGGCCCATCTTCACGTTTTTTGAACATAAGCTCTTTTATGGGAATCAGATTAAAAGCTATATTTTATGGATACGCTGGACTGTACTTTTGGCTTGGATGTGTATAAATAATGTGGCGATAGAAAAAGGAAAAAATATCTGCCTTTCTTTTAAATTGTATAATGACAATGGCTCAGTCCATTTGCTGAATAGGGGGATCTGCTGGGTTGTATTTAGTGAGCTGCTTCATTTAGCCCACTGCTCTCCTAGCAACACTTTACCTCAGAGGCTGACACTGTAATCAGTGGTAACGGCTGTGTGTGTGTGAGGTGCTGCTTTTGTTATGAGACCAGGTGACTCAAATGTGTAAAATCTATACAAAATAAACTAAACTGACTGAAAATGACTGAAATTCTTCTTTGAATAACTGTGCAGGAAAATCTAAAGGTATTAAAGTGGAACAAAACCCTGAGTGGCCGACCCTGAAGTCTATAAGACCCGGCCATTGACCTTGCCCCTTGGGCATTCTAAATCGGGATGCCCCACTGTGTGAAACAACCCCTGGATAACCACAGATCCCCCCATTTTTCTGGCGCGCTCACGCAGATAGTCATTTAGACAGGCCGGGCGGCCAGGAAGGTTACTGCTCAGGCTCCCCATCTGCGTGCAAACAGCGCTGATTGGATGAGAGCCCACGCATGCGCTGTGGGACAGGGAAAGGTACGTTTTCACAGGCGAACTTGGGGATTTCACATATCAGGGCATCCCAAGTCGGGATGCCCCTAGGGGCACAAAACAAAACTCCAGATAGTGAAAATCCTGGGTTGGGCTTTGCTCAAAACGCACAAAGCTGAAAGAAAGATCATATGGAAAAATGTGTTGAGAAAAGAGAGAGAAAATGGTAAACTGAAAGATTCTGCAGCAGAGCCAACATGAAGGGAAAACTGTCAAAATCAGCTAAATGACTTCTAGAGCTTTTCTCTCTGTTTTAGATATATAAGTTCTGGCCAGGCAATGTTGCAATGTTGTTATCTTATGCTGGACGGCTGCCAGCACTGAACAGCTGATACTTTGATACATTGTTTACCCCTCTCCTCAGCATGGAACAGGCCAGAGTGTCGGGCTCCGACACTCAGCAGACATAAACATGAGCTATTAGTCTCCAGCTGCTCAACACAGACATCATTTTTTTCTAAATTTGTAATTCTTACTCCAACACTTACCTACATTCAAAGTACCATTTACATATAAGTCACCAAGAAAATTCGCGATACTGCTCCTTTAAGGGACTTGCTTGGCCCAAAACGCGTTTTTACTGAGTTTTTGCCTTCGATTTTAATGGAATGAGGAAGTTTTGGATTGATCTTTAATGGAAACGCTGGCTGGCTATCATTCGGTTGTATTCATGTAACGAAGGCTGTCACAACAGACAGCGATGTTGATCGTCACCATTAGATTTTCTCTATTACATCATCTTCGTAAGTTTAGATTCATGTTTTTAGCATTCTGGAAGGAATGACTATAAACGCCTCCAATCTATTTAGCAATATATATCTGCTGTCCTTAGTGCTGAAATCCAACGTCGCTTTAAACTTCGCATTCACCCAAACTAAACTTTAATGTCTTTCTTTATTTATTTCAGGAGGAGGTGGTGATGGGGGTTCCGGCATGGCAACATGAAGCTTCTGGAGGATATGTGTCGCTTTTTATGGAAGCAGCATTTTATTTCGGCATTCATCATTTCGGCATCCTTAAAAGTATAGACTATATATGTGTGTGTATGTGTGTGGACACCATGATGCCCTGATGCCTTTGGCAGCGAATTCCAAAACTCTAAATGTAACATTATTTCACATCCATCATTCATTTTAATGCAGCACTAATGTTTCTCAGAGAGGAATGAGCGAAAAAGTGCAGATGGAATCAAATTCGGGCCAAATTAGCTAAATTTTTTCCAATCTAATTAGAGACTTAAGGGATTCAAATTAAGACAATTCTGATTTTCTAACACAGCTGAATTTTTCCGAATTGAAAATAAAGGGGACCAACAGTTAAAAACAATAACCAGACCAGGGGACTTACTCAGCTTTCCGGTGCAGGTTTGGATGTCCCTGCAGCCACCCAGCAAACTGATTTCAGCTCTGGAGTGGTGGAATCTGCTCCTGCATGAATCAACAGCTGCAGACTACTGGCTGGTGACGCAGGACTCGCAGTGCTCCATCACGTTGTCTGCTCCCTCCCGCTCACCACGCGCCACCTTCGATGCTGCACCCGGTGAATCAAAATTGCGACCGACTCTCAGGGACTCACACCATATTCAACAAAAAAAACAGACTCAAAGAGCATCAGCGCTCTGGATCTGGTCGCTGTAGCATAGAGCGCCAGATGCTGTGTGATTAAAGTCTGTTTTTGAACACATATACAGCAGTAACAAAGTGAAAACACGTGGAATGACATTGTTATAACATTGTGACATTAATACGTGCCAGACCTGTAATGGCAATTCTGCATAAAAATATAAAAAAATAAAAAACAAACAAACCCTGTTTAAACAGAAGAAAAGGAACGTCCATTGAAATGTATGGGAGAGTGACAGGTAGTGACAGGTAATATCTGGCTCTTGAAGCTAGAGCGCCAGCACTATACGCTGAGCCGCCTGTAATAATACATGTGACGCTACATGGCGCTGTTAGAGGTGCTCACCAGAATCGCCTTCATAAATGTGGTTTTGCGCACAGTGCCCGGTGTTCACCAGACGCTGCCTGCCGCTACGAGGCGATACCTGCCGCTATTCCTTAATGAATAAAACCCTTGGTAATGTTAGGGATGGGGTATAAATTGGACGGCCTTGCCACGGCTACCTCGCTTTTACATTTATTGCAATCTACGGTAACTAACAGTCCATGTTTTTAACAAGTGTTAGCGAGGTTTTCCAATAGTATGAGTGTGCAGAGGGTTACATTTCTTTTTTGTGTATGGAGTGTGGTCACGCCCCTCTATGCTATATATTGACTGGATGAGCACATCCTACCCCTCTTTTGACAAGTTCTGTCCCTCCAATACACTAAACCTGCCACTCCTGAAGTTTATTCCTATTTGGAGAAGAAAACCACAAGCTTGGGGAGACTTTTATACAGTTCGGGTGTAAAAGTGACCCCTCCTCTCATTAGCCAACGTGTTTCTATGGATTTTAAATGGTACACAATTTCATGATAGTGCTCCTTTAGGCACATAGCTGGCTAAATGCGTGTGGGGCGGGGCCATTTGCGCTTCGAGAAAACATATTTACCTAGCAAGGTGCAAACTGGCGCAAGAAGCGGCGATTTGCACCTCTCCCATGCGTTTGCCATTTGGCGCGATTCGCACGTGTGTCCGGCGTGTACACACAGCCATGAATCATGCGCCTAGGCTCATGCGGAATCGTTTGTGCTCCGCCTGAGCGTTTTTGTGCACTGACCATGAATCGACCCTATTGAGATCAATGGGAGCCATTCTGATGCCACGTCCTCAGTGCCGGATGGTCATACAGGGGCTACTGCGTCTGTATGAGGCACAGGAGCTAGTGGAAGGTAAGTGGGCTGTTTCGTGATCTGAGCACTATGGGATAAGTCCATTTTTGTAATCTTATCACTTTATAATTGAAATTAATTAACAACCAACTGCATATTCTAAAGAAGAACTCTGCAGGTAAAGAGGGCTTCTTTACCTGATCTGAGGGCCCAAGGTCACCCTTGAACTGAGGTCTGACCACAATGCTCCTGTAATGCTCCTGTAATGTTCACATCTTTCCATCGTGCATTTTGGGGCCAATTTGCTTTTCGGGGGTCAGTGCACACAACCAGAATTCCTCCAGTACTAAACAGAGGCAGATTATAGTGACTCTAACTTTAAGTTTAGTTCAGACTTTTAGTGGAGCTCATCATTCAGCGTTCCGGGAGAATTTAGTACATTGCCGCTGGCCTTGGTGCTGCGGGCTTTTATGAGCCTCACAATCCATTCCCAGAAAAGACGCCATATTTCACCATTTCTTACTTTTATTTTGTCTCTTTCCCCATTTATAATGGTTGTTTATTTCTATGCATTCCTGGGTTCTCCGGGAAATTTAAAGCGGCACTCCGGCAAAATCAAATCTTACAATACATGCCCGAAAAAGAATATATATATATATTTTTTTTTTACACTCGAACTGATGTAATCGAGAAAATCTAATGGTGACGATCAACATCGCTGTCTATTGTGACAGCCTTTGTTGTTAAAAATATGGACTTTTAGTTAACGTAGATTGCAATGAATGTAAAAGCTAGGCAGCCATGACAAGGCGTCCAATTTATATTCCCAATCTCTGATATGCCCAGGCCCTCTCTCAAAAGACCCCATAAGCAAAGGTCTTTCAGGAATAGGAACGACCCTATTTGGATGAAGGAAATTGTCCGAAGATCCGTAAATTCACTGCCCCACAGGGGGCCTTCCCTTCAAGAGATCATGTGTGTGCCGGTCACACCTAGGATAGACCAGAGGGGGCCACCAGGAAACACTGTCCAGATCCCTTCATAGAATTTTGGACACAGCAAAGCCAGTGCTTCATAAAGAATCCTGAGGTTGTCATGAACCTTAAAGTGGACCAAAACCAAGCAGAATCTATAAGATCCATTCCCTCCCTGCGGGGCATCCAAAATCGGGATGCCCCGCTGTGTGAAACCCCCCAGGACGCCCGCAAACCTTACTTGAATCCCGGTCAAACGGCGCATGCGCGGGCCGCCTCTTGCGCTTCTCTCTAGCAGGACGCGTGCCCGGGCAGGAATTTGTGAAAGGCCCGGCACAGGCGCTCTCCCTGTTAGAGGGAAGTGCGAGATGTGTCCTACAGTGTGCTCAGAGCCACTGAGCTAAGATGTCGCTTTGACGCGCATAGCTCAGTGGCCCCGAGTGCACTGATTGGATGAGCGGCTGCGCAAAAAAACTCCTAAAACTGCGCCGCAGGAGCGGGGTGAGGTGAGTTGATCTGGGCGTTCTGGGGGGTTTCATACAGCGGGATCGGGGTGCTCTGGGGAAGTGGACCAAAACCCAAGTCAAAATCCTGGGTTTTGGTCCACTGATAAGATGGATACAAAAACAGAACCTGGGGGTCCATACATAAATTCTATGACATTGTAGCGGGCACAGGCCCCAAGCTCTGGAGAACTTGGTTTAGGAACCATATCAAACAGTCATGTTTGGACTTTTACGATGTGCAGCATCTGACTGAATTTTTTAATGCCAGAATCAGTGTCCTCTGACTTTACTACCAAAAGTTTTTCTTCATAACCAGGGCCATATGGAGACCTGGGACAATGCCTGGTGGGCCACACTGCTTTGGGGCCAGTTGGGCTGCTGCTTTTGACACCCACATTCAATCCCTGGCCCTTAGTCTGCCTGTCAGCCCCCTGAGACCCAGCACCACTGTACCCACAAGCCAAGGAACCCCAGCCCCCAATGCTATAGCCCCACATCATGGTTGGGGGGGCCTCAGCAGGGATGCCTCAGGCCATCCAGGGGCTAGTATATAGCAGGGCTGATTTTTGGCCCCAGTCCACCACTGTCCATAACAGTTTTAGGAGTTTTTTTAGGTGAGGGCTAAGGGGAGGGACTGCTCCCAGGGAAAAGGTGGTAGTTTTTACCCCAAAGTTAAATGCCCAAGGATGCGACTGTCTTGCGTTTTTTAAAGAGGAACTTCAGAGGCCCTCTAAAAGACTCCTGGGCCGCCTGAGTTTTTGTCCTTGGGGCTTCCCGAATTGGGATTCCCCACAGTGTGAAACCCTCTGAAAGAGCGGAGCAGGCACGTCTCAGCTGCAAGGTGAGAGGGGGATTCTGCTGGCGGTGCACCCGGCTCCCTTAGGCGCCGCTCGGTTGCTTAACCATCAGCGGTGCCACAGGGAGCTGAGTGACAGCTCAGCCAATCAGCGTGCTTGCTTTCACCTCGAGCCTGCTCCATGGGAGCGACTGGAAGGTGAGTTGGGGGAATACACACAGCGAGGCATCCCAAGTCGGGATGCCACCGCACGGAGGAACAACACACGGGAAGGTGAAATTAAAAGGGGGTCACCTGGAGTGGGGTGGAAACACCAGGATCCAGCAGACTCTACATGCCCCCTGCGACTATATAACTGAGTTTCTGTGGTCTGACTAAGGTAACTGATTTGTTTGCACATTACGTCTGTAACTGCTCACTTTTGTGCTCTTGTAGTGATTAAATATATAACTTAATTTTGAGCTGCTCTTTTTATCCTGATCCTAAATCCATTGTGAGTGCTTTCTCATTACTTGGGATGGCGTCTGGCCTTATATATTCCTGCTAACTGACTGGGGTGGTGGCAGTTATTTACGTCTGGCAGGAGTCCGCTCACTTGTGGTAGTGAGAGGAATCTGGCAGAAGGTTAGAGTCATTGCTATTAGTGTGAATGGCATAAAGCTCTGATTGAGCTTCTGCATAAGCGCCATGGCAACAGTGGAAAAGTGAGTGGAGTGGGCAATCTGGGGGGGTTTCACAAAGCAGGGCATCCTGGTGAAAGGGTAAATAGGTTTCACTGGCTCTTCTAGTCCGCCTGCATAGAGTGGCCTCCGAACCCCGCAGCGCGCTGGAGACCACCCTTAAAGTGGACCAACACCCAGGATTTTGACTATCCTGGGTCTTGGTCCACTTCGGTGGGGCACCCCCGATTGGGGTGCGCCGCTGTGTGAAACCCCCCCGATCACCCGAAATACTCACCTCTCCCCTCTCCCAGCGCCGACGGACAAGCCATTTGACAGTCGCGGACAAGCGGCTCCTCCGCCACCGCCTCCCGCGCGTCCCTCTTGACGCGTGCGCGCCTGCGCCGGCCATTCACAGACGGCCAGCGCGGGCACGCGCACGTCTAGAGGGGCGCGAGGGAGGCGGCGGCGGCCGGCCGCCGCCGAAGAGAAGGTATGGGTGTTTGGGGTGTTTGGGGGGGTTTCACCCCGCGGGACATCCCGATCTCGGATGTCCCGCGGGGAGGGAGGTGATCGGCACGGGAATCTTATAGATTCCCGGGCCGATCACGGGAGGGTGACGGTCCTCTTTAAGAACATGCACACAAGGTTTAGTTTCCCAGAGTGATCTTATTGTTACAGTTCGTACAACACAGCACAAAGAACTATTCAGGAACTCCTACAATCTAGTGATGAAAGCGAAACTAGGTGGTCTCCAAGAAATCACATGCTTTCTGAGAAGTAGAAACTTAACTTGCAGTAGCTACGTGCCAAAAGCATTTCATCAGATGGCGCGTATTTATACAAGATGGAAGATTTGTCGCAAAGCAAAAGCCATTTATCCCTTCACCTGGGCCAATCACCAACGATTCATCAATCACCAGGATAGTGAAAACCAGTATCTGTTACAATGAAATACGTTTAGAGTGAAAAGTTTTCTTAAAGTGGACCAAAACCCAGAAAGCACAATTGCTTCCATGTTGTCTCTATTGCATGGGCATCCCGATTTGTCCCTGCAATGCCCCCAGGACTGCAGGTATACTCACCTTACGGCAATCCCACAGGGCATGCGCTGGCTCTCATCCAATCAGAGCTCAATTCCATGCTTATTAATGCACAGCCCAAAGCTTTGTTTGGAAAACGAGCCCCGCATAGTGATTGGCTGCGAATCTGAATGGCTGGGCACTCGCGGAAGCCACATCTTTCCTGGGCTGCTGGGGAATGTGGCCCTCGCATGTCTCCAGCAGCACTGTTCCTTGGAAATGTTGGAGGCGTCATGAACACTTAGGTTATTAATTGAATTGGGTATAGATTAAAGAGGGTTTTTCAATCACATGTATTATGTAGACTGGTGGTAGTAGGCACTAGCACCAAAAATATTCAAAATAGGCAAGCGCACACCAATCAATAGTGATTTGCAAAGTTTATATTTGAAAAAATAGTGATCATATAGAATATGCAAACAATTAATTTATATACATGTATATACACAGAAAATCAAGTATGTAAGGTATCTCCTATCTCTAAGGGAGGTAATACATCAATATGCACATAAGATACAATTGTGTTTCACTAGAATGACTGCGCTGTAACACAACACCATATTAGAGTAACCGAATATCTGTATAGCAAAATGTAGGCAGAATATCTAGTCTGCATATAGTGTTAGATGAAGAAATATCTCCAAATATAACAGTTACAGTCTAGTGTTACCACAGTCATCCATAGATTAATCACACAGTGGGTTAAATGCATAGCAACTAGTTCAAGATATAAAGAAAATGCTATATATTCATATGAGTATAATCACAGATTCAAATGAGTCCAGGTATAATAATTACAGTCTGGTACTACCACAGTAAGTCTCAGATTAGTCACACAATGGGTTAATTGTATGACAATTAGATCAAAATATAGAAGAGATGCTGTGCATTCATATGAATATAATCAAAACATCCTCTAGCATCATGTTTAAATGAGATATAATCCCACTATATGGCTCCTTACTATAATGACAGGATGGAATGGAGCTCTAGAGATCCCATACACACTTAGACAAATATGCGATTATACTACAGCAGAACTACAATAACAGTTACAACATGAATGTAAAGTATATGATCGCTCAAACAAATATGTTACCAACGTTTCACGGCCGCAGGCCGTTTCATCAGGGCAGCGATAATAGAACTGAAGACTGTGCGCACTTTTATGTCCCTAGTCTCCCCCCTGGCCGGCCAGTGTGTAGGCACTGTTTGTGTTTATCGCAGCGCTCAGGGTGTACCAGATGGTGGTCTAGCTGCACCTATAATAAGGCGAACCTGTCCTTATGGATAGTTGAATTGGAAGTTGTCTTAGCCTTCTCCTAAGTTTGTTCTAGGAGAAAGGTAAGTAATAGGTGCGCTGTGGGTAAAACAAGGTTAGCAGGAAGAGAAACCTTTTTTGGGTTATAGAAAATAATTCGTTAGAAGGGTTGGTTACCGTTGCTGGTGATTCTTCTGAGTCTGTTTGTTTGTGACCGTCTTCCTTAGTTGGTTGGAGCGTTGGCGTTTAGTCTTTAGGTATGCTTTAAAGTGGGTGCTGGAAAATGCTCTGAGTTCCACTGTCTGCTTGTAGTTTGGAGGGTAGGTCTTCTTTATGGTAGGTGGTTGAGATGCTGCTGCTGTAGGTTGCAGTCTATCTACTTGAAGTTGGAGTGTAGGTCTACTTTAGGGTAGTAGTTGAAATGCCGCTCCTGAAGAGGGTGTGCTGATTATGGTTATGGTTGAGATGCTGCTGCTGTAGGCTGCAGTCTATCTACTTGAAATTAGAGTGTAGGTCTACTTTAGGGTAGTGGTTGAAATGCTGCTACTGAAGAGGGTGTACTTATTATAGAGGGTTAAGCGTTTTAGATGATAGGGCTTGGCTTGCTGTTAGTTCTCCTGTATGTTTAAGTAGACAGGTATAGTTTTGGGTAGGTTCAAATTGGGTAGCGTGGCCGGCGGGCCAGCCGTTACTGCGGCTTTAAATATTGCCTCAATGGGGCCGCTTTAAATATTGCCTCAATGGGGCCGCTTAATGTGGCGTGGCCGGCGGGGCCGGGGATGAGTAGCCGCTGAATGCGGTTTTTATTTGGTCTTGTAGGGCGCAAAAAAGTGTAGCACGGCCGAGGGAGGCTCTGATAGTGTTTCACCGACGCGCGTTTCGTTGGCAGGTAGCCAGCGTTGTCAAGACTCGGCCTAGCTACATCTCTTCTGCCGCAGGAGCGGCTCCACGGAAAAACTATATTTAAACCGCTTTCAGCGGCTTTCTATCCTCGGCCCTGCCAGCCACGCTACAACAGGCGGCCCCATTCAACTTGATATCCAAAGCCGCATGAACGGCTGGCCCGCCGGCCACGCTACACAGCCTCACCCCCTAAGAGGCAACACATAGCAAGATGGCAACAACGTTAGCAGAAGCAGCTGGCCCAGGGGAAACACTATCAGAGCCTCCCTCGGCCGTGCTACACTTTTTTGCGCCCTACAAGACCAAATAAAAACCGCATTCAGCGGCTACTCATCCCCGGCCCCGCCGGCCACGCCACATTAAGCGGCCCCATTGAGGCAATATTTAAAGCGGCCCCATTGAGGCAATATTTAAAGCCGCAGTAACGGCTGGCCCGCCGGCCACGCTACCCAATTTGACCCTACCCAAAACTATACCTGTCTACTTAAACATACAGGAGAACTAACAGCAAGCCAAGCCCTATCATCTAAAGCGCTTAACCCTCTATAATAAGTACACCCTCTTCAGTAGCAGCATTTCAACCACTACCCTAAAGTAGACCTACACTCTAATTTCAAGTAGATAGACTGCAGCCTACAGCAGCAGCATCTCAACCATAACCATAATCAGCACACCCTCTTCAGGAGCGGCATTTCAACTACTACCCTAAAGTAGACCTACACTCCAACTTCAAGTAGATAGACTGCAACCTACAGCAGCAGCATCTCAACCACCTACCATAAAGAAGACCTACCCTCCAAACTACAAGCAGACAGTGGAACTCAGAGCATTTTCCAGCACCCACTTTAAAGCATACCTAAAGACTAAACGCCAACGCTCCAACCAACTAAGGAAGACGGTCACAAACAAACAGACTCAGAAGAATCACCAGCAACGGTAACCAACCCTTCTAACGAATTATTTTCTCCTACAACCCAAAAAAAGTGTGTAGGCACTAGCGCCCCCTTCAGATAGATAGTGGGTATGTAATGTCTTTTGTGTTTTTTAAGGTATATTTTAATCATGTCTTGTTTGGGTTAATAACATATATTTGGAATACTATTGAATTGTTTGAGTGAAATTGCTAGTCTCTGGGATTAGCACAGCCCTTTTTTGGGGGGTATTTCTGGGCACCCCCTTCTTTGTATACATATCAATATGTTTTGGGGCTGTTAACCAGAGCAGTGCACCTTATATGTTTTTCATTGCCTTGGTTGGTGCCATCCATTTTTTCTGTATCTACCTGTAAAAAGATGCACTTTTAAGCACATGCTCTTTATAAAAAAGCTTAGGTTATTAATTGGCTTGGGTATAGATTACAGAGGGTTTTTCAATCACATTTATTATGTAGACTGGTGGTAGTGGGCACTAGCGCCCCCTTCAGATAGATGTGGGTATGTGATGTCTTTTGTGTTTTTTAAACCATTAAATCATTTTAATCATGTCTTGTTGTTAATTTTGGGTTAATAAAATATATTTGGAATACTATTGAATTGTTTGAGTGCAATTGTTAGTCTCTGGGATTAGCGCAGTCCTTTTTTGGGGGGGGGATTTCTGGGCACCCCCTTCTTTGTATACATATCAGAAACAAAATAATGACTTGTTGTGCCGAGAACGCGACCTGCAAGAGCTTGGAAGTCACAGTGGTCACAGTGGTGACAGCGGCCCTTCCTCGTCACCAATACAGCGGTGCACACAGTCAGCGGAGCTGTTTATCTAATTACACAAGTCCAACTCCACATACAGCAAAAGAATAATTACAGTGTCGCAGGTCAGTGGAGAAACAAGAGGATGCGCTCGTCTCCATTAATTATCTGTCTGTTAGCGCAAATGTCGCCGTGACGTTCTCATGATTTCATCTCGGCTCGCCGATAATTAATGGCTGTGACAAGGGAGAGAAGCAAGGAGTGTTTAATTAAAGGGAACGTTCAAAGAATGTAAAGGGCCCCCTACTCAGCTTCCTAAAGTTCCTAAATCCATTGTGAGTGCTTTCTCATCACCTGGGCTGGCGTCTGGCCTGATATATTCCTGCTAACCGACCTGGGCTGGCGTCTGGCCTGATATATTCCTGTTAACCGACCGTGGCAGTTATTTATGGCTGGCGGGAGTCTGCTCACTTGTGGTAATGAGAGGAATCCGTCAGAAGGTTAGTGTCATTGCTATTAGTATGCATAGCATAAAGCGCTGATTGGATTAGCGCCTGCATATGCGCCATGGCAACAGTGGAAAAGTGAGTGGAGTGGGCAATCTGGGGGGTTTCACACAGCAGGGCATCCCATATCCCTGGTGAAAGGGTTAATAGGTTTCACTGACTCTTCTAGTCCATCTGCATAGAGTGGCCTTCGAACCCTGCAGCCTGCTGGAGACCATGAGAAATCATGACATGCACACAAGGTATAGTTTCCCAGAGTGATCTTATTGTTACAGTTCGCATTTATACAACACAGCACAAATAACTATTCAGGAACTCCTACAATCTAGTGATGAAAGCGAAACTAGGTGGTCTTGCCATGTCCTGTAATTTCCAAGACATCACGTGCTTTCCGAGAAATCGAAACATAACTTGCAGCAGGCACGTCCCAAAAGCATTTCAGGGCCCCCTACTCAGCTTCCTAAAGTTAACCTTTCCTGGCTTGAAGAATAGGCCCCACATTGTGCGTGCAGCGTCTAATATTCGGGAGACCCTCCAACAGTTTGTGACGGAGAGGAGTTTGCTCCTAATTTCCTTTAAAGAGAACCAAAACCACGCCCCATCTGCCCTGAAATCCATAATATTCCAGGGGCAGCTGAATTGCCTCCCCCCGGGGCATCCCGAATATGTATGCCCCTCTGTGTGAAGGTTGTCCAGAAACTCACCTTTGTTCCCAGTCCAACGTCGCATGTGCGAGATGCGGCCGTATCCTCGCTTTATCAGGGCGCGTGCCTGATGAATGCCCGGCACAGGCACGCTCCCTGTTAGAGGGTAGCGGGGGATACGTCCGCCAGCGCGGTCGGGGCCGCTGGCCTTCGACGAAGGCTTGGATGGCGTGACATCAGCGCCTCCTAACACTGATTGGATGAGCGGACTCGTATACGCCGTAGGACCGGGAAGAGGTGAGTTGCACTTGGCGATCTGAGGGGTTTCATACAGTGGGGCACCCCCGATCATGTTGCCCCGGCGGAAAAGGCCAAAACCCAGGATATTCAAAATCCTGGGTTTTGGTCTACTTTAAAGGGACCGTCCAGACAAAGAATGTATTAAAACCTCATACTCGGCTTCCTAAAGGTGACGGAGATGAATTTGCTCCTAATTTCCTTTAAAGAGGACCAAAACCACGCCCCATTGGCCCTGAAATCTATAAGATTCCAGAGGGCGCTGAATTGCCTCCCCCCGGGGGAACCCCAAATACAAATACAAATGCCCCGCTGTGTGAAACCCCCCAGGTCATCCAGAAACTCACCTTCCCGGTCCAACGGCGAATGCGCGAGCTGCGGCCGTATCACCGCTATCCCTTTATCAGGGAGCATGCCTGCACCAGGCATATGGTTAGAGGATAGCGGGGGATGAGGCTGCCAGTGCGAGCACGCTTACTGGACGAGCTGCCACCCATGCGCCGTAGGACCAGGATGAGGTGAGTTAGTTCGGGCGACCTGGGGGATCACACAGCGGGGCATCCTCGCTCGGGGTGCCCTGGGGGCAAGGACCAAAACCCAGGATTTTGACTATCCTGGGTTTTGGTCCTTGCCCCCAGGGCACCCCGAGTTTTTCAACCCAAACCAAAAAAAACACGCTGCTCCACCAGCCAAAAGCATCGCCCCAAGTACAGGTGGTGCAGAATCACCCTCTAATATAATAGGCAGTACGCAGAATCCCCCCACTCCCCCTATATTAGGCAGTATGCATAATCCCCCCACTCCCCCTATAACAGGCAGTATGCATAATCCCCCCACTCCCTCTATACTAGGCAGTGTGCAGAATCCCCCCCAATCCCCCTATAACAGGCGATGTGGCACCTCCCTCCCCCCAATCCCCTATAACAAGCAGTGTGCAGAATCCCCCAGCCCCCTATAACAGGCAATGTGGCAGATCCCAACTCCAATTCCCTATAACAAGCAGTGTGCAGAATCTCCCAGTCCCCTATAACAGGCAATGTGACAGATCCCACCTCCAATTCCCTATAACAAGCAGTGTGCAAGAATCCCCCTCACCCCCCGATAACAGGCGGTATAGCAGCTCCCACCTCCAATCCCCTATAACAGGCAATGTGGCAGATCCCATCTCCGATCCCCTATAACAAGCAGTGTGCAAGAACCCCCCCAGCCCCTATAACAGGCAATGTGGCATCTCCCTCCCCCCAATCCCCTCTAACAAGCAGTGTGCAGGATCCCAACAGCCCCCTATAACAAGCAGTGTATAACAGGAATTGTAGCAGAATCCTCCCAATCTCCGATCCCCTATAACAGGCAGTGTGGCAGACCCCCCCCCCCAATCCTAGAAAGCTGGAAGTTAGCTGTGAGCTATGTACATTTTAATAGACTAATGGCTAATATGCAATGTAACACAGCTGGTTGTGTTCTTTTTAAAATACCGAACACAGTCTGGTTGTTACAATGTAATACACAGCAGGGAGCTACCTGGATTTTACAATGTAAGAACATGCAGGGGGCACCAAGGCAGCACCAAGTGATCAATTGATAATTCACAATGGTCAGATGGTGTACTATGGGATTATAATTATAGTCTATTTTTCTATGATAGGAACAGTAAGTGATGTTTGATGTCATTTGTAATATTTGTATCTGGCAGTAGGGTGGGCCCCCAGAGTCAGTTCTACGGGTGGGCCACCAGAGTCAGGTCTACGGTTGGGCACCCAGAGTCAGTTCTACGGGTGAGCCACCAGAGTCAGGTCTACGGGTGAGCCTCAGAGTCAGTTTTCCGAGTGAGCCTCTACGAGTGAGTCAGTTCTACGAGTGAGCCTCAGAGTCAGTTCTACGAGTGAGCCTCAGAGTCAGTTCTACGAGTGAGCCTCAGAGTCAGTTCTACGAGTGAGCCTCAGAGTCAGTTCTACGAGTGAGCCTCAGAGTCAGTTCTACGAGTGAGCCTCAGAGTCAGTTCAACGAGTGAGCCTCAGAGTCAGTTCTACGAGTGAGCCTCAGAGTCAGTTCTACGAGTGAGCCTCAGAGTCAGTTCTACGGGTAAGCCTCAGATTCAGGTCGACGGATGGGCACCCAGAGGAAGTTTCATGGGTGGGCCTCAGAGTCAGTTCTACATATGAGCCTCAGAGTAAGGTCTATGAATGTGCCCCCAGAGTCAGTTCTATGGGTAGGCCACCAGAGTCAGGTCTACAGGTGGGCACCCAGAGTTAGTTCTGGGGCTGAGCCATAGAGTCAGTTCTACGGGTAAGCCTCAGAGATAGGTCTGCAGGTGGGCCACCAGAGTAAGTCCTATCGGTTAGTTCCAAAGTTAGTTTTACGGGTCTGCACACTCAGTTCTATGTATGGGTCCCCAGAGTCAGTTCTACAGGTGGGCCACCAGAGTCAGTTCTACTGGCGGGCCCTCAGTGTCAGTTCTACAGGTGGGTCACCAGAGTCAGTTCTACTGGCGGGCCCTCAGAGTCAGGTCGACAGATGAGCACCCAGAATAAGTTTCATGGGTGGGCCTAAGAATCAGTCGTACGGGTGAACCTCGGAGTCAGTTCAAGAATGGGCCCCCAGAGTCAGTTCTACGGGTAGGCTACCAGAGTCAGGTTTACTGGTGGGCACCCAGAGCAAGTACCAGGGGTGGGCCACCAGAGTCAGTTCTACGGGTAGGCCAGGTCTACCTGTAGTCAGGTCTACAGGTGGGCACCCAGAGTCAGTTCTAGGGCTAAGCCTCAGAGTCAGTTCTACAGGTGGGCCCAGAGTCAGTTCTACGTGTAAGCCTCAGAGCCAAGTCTAAGGGTGGGCACAAGTTCCAGAGGTGGGCCCCCAGACTCAGTTCTATCGGTAGGTTCCGAGTCAGTTTTACGGGTCGGCACTCAGAGTCAGGTCTACAGGTAAGTTCAACTCCCCAGTTGTACACAGTTTATGAGCCGCCATTCCTTTTTATATACAGAATGACAGGAAGCAGCATCTCAGCAGCAGATAAATTGAATCCTTATCACCGTCTCATTTTCCCCTCGCTCCCTTTGCGCGCCGCTTCTTCTTATTTATCGGCCCCTTTTGCTCTCAATCACGCCGGCGGCTTCTCGATCATTGAATGGTGTTCGGGGCTTGATTGTATTTCGCTCACCTTTCTTCTTGGCCTCTTTTCTTTTTTTGATCTGTTCTCCATCTACCCAATCACATCTCCCGCCATTACTCCTGTATACGGCGCATAAACCCAACCCGCTTTCTCCGTAATTTACTATTAATTGTTTTGTTTCAGTGCTGCCGCCGCGTTGGGTGTTAATAATTCCCCCTCGTTTCTTTTGTGATTTAATCATCGCTTTTCGTTTGATTTGTGGGAAGCTAATCATCATTTTTATTCGCTATATAGTTAATATTCACAATTTATGATTCTAAATTCAATTTTCCGAGCCGCCATCTGACTTTTATGGTGCTTCGCACTCTGCCAATCCCGCCGCGCCTGTTTATGCAGTCATATTTATTAGGTTTTATAATAGGCTTTAAATATGATGGAAATTAGAAATAATCCTCCGGGGATATTTTTTTTTTTTGGTTTTTTGATTGACGTTATGGCCTTATGAACCTTGATGACAAAACCGCTTGCCCATGCGGAACTTTCGAGATTGCCGATTGGCTGAACCGAAAAATGCCGGCTATTGTGAACCTGCCCCCTTGTTTCCCTGTAGTCTTGGGAGTGATCCTGCCACCAGCCTATGGAGGGAGTCTGGGCGCGGGAGCGCTCCGCAGCTGAAGGGAATCCGGGGATGCGGTGGCACATCAAGAACAGCATTGTGTGATTTGCCGGTAAAGGTGACCCTGGCGGTCTCATAATTTAAAGTGGCCCAAACTTCGCAACAGCTGGCCCTGGAGTCTTGACCTCTTTTAGACTCCAGGGCCAGCTGTTGCGAAGTTTTGAGCAGATTTAAAGTGGACAAAAACCTGGGGTTTAGACCATCACGAATCTTGGTCCACCTTCCTAGGGCATTTCAATTTGGGATGCACCGTCTTTGTGAAGCCCGCCCTCTTTTCCAGATCGTCCTATAAATGTACCTTTCTGTGAGTCTAGAATCTTTTAGACTCCAGGGAGGAACCCCGGCCCTTTTCTCGGATCACCCTAGAAACGTACCTTTCCGTCAGGCTAGCGTCTTTTAGACATTTCAGGGGGTAAACCCCACCCCTTTTCTTGGATCGCCCAATAAATGTACCTTTCTGTCAGGCTAGTGTCTTTTAGACATTTAAGGGGGTAAACCCCGCCCCCTTTCTCGGGTTGCCTTATAAACGTACCTTTCCTTCAGGCTAGGGTCTTTTAGACTCCAGGGCTGGCCATTGCGGCTTTTGAGCTTCTTCAACCCTTTCGGTGCCAGCCAACATAGAGATTTTGTCACCCTCTGTTGTCTGGTCATTTTTCACCATTTTGCGCTATACAGGTTTAAAGAGGACCAAAGCCCAGGATTTCGACTATCCTTGGTTTTGGTTCTTGCCCCCGGGGCACATGGATCGGGGTTGCCCTGCTGTGTGAACCCCCCCCCCGAACGCCTGAAGGAACTCACCCCTTCCTGATCCTACGACACATGTGGGGGCGCTGTTGGACCAGGGAAGAAGGTGAGTTTTGGGCGACCTGGGGGGTTTCATACAGCAAGGCATCCCGATTCGGTGATGACAGCGCGAGGATACAAGATCGTCCATCTATATCTTTCCCCCCTTCCCCATGGGGCTTCTACCGGATGACACTTTTTTACAGTCACCTCGGGGACGCTATACCAGTTCCCACATTGTGGTGTCCAGCATAAGACCTGCTGGCTCTGCCGGATGATTCGGGTTCTGGGTAGAATCTAGCTCTGGCCTGGATCCCAAATCCATCACTAGCGACAACCTAAATGTGGCCCGGTTGAAAACAGGGGTGCATAAAACATTACAAAAATCCCTGTACAAGTACACAGTAAGTGCTAGGCAAAATTCAATGTGATGTCCAGCCGTTCAACCATTAAGATTTAACTTTTAATATATCCAGTAAAAAAAAATAATACATCCAAAATAAAGGCAATGTGGAGCACACATCCCAGAGCAACCCAAAAAGAACAAGAAATTACCAGGCACTTGTGACGCGTTTCGAGCCTAACAGGCTCTTAGTCATACAACATATACGGTGTATGACTAAGAGCTGGTTAGGGTCGAAACGCGTCACACGTGCCTGTTAATTTCTTTACTGGATATATTAAAAGTTAAATTTTAATAGTTGAACGGCTGGACATCACATAGAATTTTGCCTAACACTTTTTGGAGAATTGCCTGGGAGCTTCAAGTCCGTGCTGGAGTGGAAGGTCGGTGAGCTGGCTTTTTTTCTGCTGTATTCAAGTAAACAGTAAAGCTGTATATGATAAGGGACAGCAGCTATATGGTTAATAAGCAGAAGCTGCTGGACGTGACATCACAGGGAGAGGCCCAATGCAGTCTGGGTAAACAGAAGTGATAAATCTCTCTGCTACTTCCTGGCATAGCCAGTTCAGAGAGTAGACTGTGTAGTGAACAGGGCCGGATTAAACCGGACCTTCACCAGGATTTATTGAAAAGCCCAAACCCTTAAAAAACTATTTCTCAGCATCCTAAATTAATATATTTTAAGTTTTTAGTCACTTACTTATTATTCTTTCCCCCACTGGGCTGCAACTCTGTTCAGGACTCTAGGATACGGGCGCCGCCATCTTGCCTCAGAAGCATCACACTTACTGAGGAGAGGAGAGCGGGATAAAGTACAAGGGGACGGGTTATAGCTGTGCTTTGCTCAGACAGAGCAGAGCTGGTGTCAGGAAAAGGTCAGCAATCTCAGAATGCAGAGCAGCACCGTCAGAAGACACTTCCTGTTTGCAGGCTGCTTGATGTTCCATGAGCCGCCCTCTTGGATGTTTAAACGTTCATAATATGCAGTAGATGCAGGTAGGATGATTTTTAATGTGGGCAATCTGTATGTACGGGGGGGGGAGACATACAAGATAGGCTCTTATTCAGGGTGAAGATCCGGATTAATGTGGGCAATCTGTATGTACAGGGGGAAACATATAAGATAGGCTCCTATTCAGAGTGAAGGACCGCTTTAAGTGTGGTGGAGGCCCCAGATACAGTATTTGTTTTCCTTTAAAATAATAGTCCAGCCAAGTAACTGATTGGTGGTTGTCTGGCACCCGCCCACTTACTGGAACATCAGATCAAGTCCCTTGTTCCACCCTTGAGCGGGTGCGTGCTGCTCGGGAACTCCTGCTTTGCCATTCTGGGTGGGGGGTGGTGTAGTCGCCCGGCTGGTTCCCTGCATTGAGCTGCCAGCGGCTGTGCTTGGTGGATTATGTGCAGTGACAGCTCTGCACCTATCACTGTAGCATTGCTGATGCCGGCTTTGCAGCTCTAGACTCTCCATCCTGCCTTGTGGTGGCTTTGGCTGTAGGTTTGCAAAAATACAAAAAGGCTCGCCCAGGTGCGCCCCCACTGCCGCCGATAGCTTTGTTGCTGGCCCCGGGGCCTGACTAGCCTCCTGGACCAGACCATAACCCAAAGGTTGGTGGAGGCCCCCTTTGCATGGCAAGTGGTGTAGGCCCGGGACGCATGCCCTTGCACCCTCCTCATAATCTGGCCCTGGACCAGAGTTATAGTACAGTGCACGTGAGCCGGCCTAAACCAGACAGAGCGCGTACAAGGCTTAGTGAAGCAACCAGAGAGAGAGAACGTGGAATCGAGAGCACCTTTTGGGGAAGTTAATACAAGCAGAGAAAGCGAAGCAGAGGATCCTGGCCAGCCAGTATAACAGGAGAAGAGAATCCTTTTGAGCCTAGGAGGATCCGGGAGCAGTACATTGAAGACCATCACTACTGAAAGTTGTATAGTCCCAGCCCCTAGTGAGACCGTGGATGCAGAGACTGTCATTGTTAAAACTGAAGTTGCTGAACAAAGAGTTGTTGTGCAGAATAAAGTTGTAGAAAGACACTATTGAACTGAGTGTGTACTGACTCCACAGGCCCCAATCCGAGTTCTAACAAATCCGTGAACAATACCGCCCACTCCTGATAGTGGCGATAGGGCAACATAAAACTCACTGTGCCTATCTCCGTGTGCCGGCACACTTAGTAAATCAGGCCCTAAATGCGAATCCACCACTCCCATCCCCGTTCCATCTGTCAGTTATGCGTCTCATCAGCAACGATGCGCAGGCCTTATCCCTGGCATGTTGGATTATTTATTTAGTCATCTCAGATTTTCTTCCAGCAGGTGTAATTTATTCATTGAAATCAACATGGGATCGGCTTGATACATTAGCTGGAGGATGCTCGTACAGGCTTCATTCATTATTGAAAAGCCCAGTTCTGTGTGCTCGCCTCTTGAGCTGTGTCATTCCGCTTTTGTTTGCTTCAACATGGCTGACGGACGTCTCTATCTGCAGAACAAAGGCGCAAATAGATAATAATGGCAAACAAGATAGGGAATGACAACTGTCACCGGCAGAGATAAGAGAAACTCTAGTATTCTCATAATCTTTTCTGGAGAAATACGTCTCGGAGGCTCAGTTTTAGGCTTTGTCTTGCAGGTTCACTTGAATCCTGTGGCTGGTGAATCAAATAAATTCAGTAAGCTGATACACAGTAGGATGGAGCAAGTAATATAGATTTGCCTCTCAGCAGCCTCTTCTTCTATAGATTCTTAGATAAAATTCGAATCAGATGATTTGCTGAATTTCCTTGAGAAATATGGTTCGCCCCGAACTTTGGAATTCTAGCGAATCACTCTATAAAAAAGATGTTTCGTTCTTTGCAAACATTTGAAATTTATACGAATTGCTATAAAAAAGACATGCTTCCTCCAGAACTCAAATTATAATGAACCGCTATAAAAAAAGAAATTTGTCCTGGACCTTCGAATTCTAACGAATCGCTCTAAAAAAATAACATTTGAATTGCTCTAAAAAAAGACATTTGGTTTATCCCAAACTTTGAAATTATAACGAATCGCTCTAAAAAAAGAAATTCGTCCCGAACTTTTAAAATTCAAACAAATCACTCTAAAAAAATAAATTTGTCCCGAACTTTCGAAATTCATCCAGACTGCTCTTAAAAAAGACATTTGGTTCCACCAGAACTTTCAAATTATAATGAATTGCTCTAAAAAAAAAAAGAAATTTATCCCGAATTTTTTAAATTCACCCGAATCGCTCTAAAAAAAGACATTTGGTTCATCCCAAACTTTCCAATTATAACTCGAATCGCTCAAAAAGAAGAAATTTGTCCTGAACTTTTGAAATGCAAACAAATTGCTTTAACAAATACATTTGGTTCCTCCCGAACTGTAATTAATCAGGAGGATAAAAAAGAACTCATCTCTCTCCTCTATCCAGTGCCAGGCAATGTCTTCATCCTCCTTTGGGCCTCTGGCATGTTCTTGCAAGATGGAGGGCAGAGACACTCCGGCTTGTACTGGGCTCCCGTCAGGTGACCTAGGAGTGGGCATTACCAAATTCTGGGTAGAGGACAGACCAGAGCTGGACTGGCAGAACTGGATCTAGATTGTAGACAAGCTGCGGAGGTGGGCAGGCAGAATTGGATCAAGGTCATAACAAGCCAAAGTCGTGGGCAGGCAAAGCAGGATTGAGGTTGTAGACAAGCTGAGGGCATGGGCAGGCAGAATGGGATCAAGGTCGTAGACAAGCCGAGGTCATGGGCAGGCAGAACTGGATCTAGATTGTAGACAAGCTGAGGACGTGGGCAGGCAGAACTGGATCGAGGTCATAACAAGCCAAAGTCGTGGGCAGGCAAAACAGGATTGAAGTTGTAGACAAGCTGAGGGCGTGGGCAGGCAGAATGGGATCAAGGTCGTAGACAAGCCGAGGTCGTAGGCAGGCAGAACTGGTTCTAGATTGTAGACAAGCTGAGGACGTGGGCAGGCAAAACTGGATCAAGGTCATAACAAGCCAAAGTCGTGGGCAGGCAAAACAGGATTGAGGTTGTAGACAAGCTGAGGGCGTGGGCAGGCAGAATGGGATCAAGGTCGTAGACAAGCCGAGGTCGTGGGCAGGCAGAACTGGATCGAGGTTATAACAAGCTGAGGTTGAGGGCCAGAAAAACTGGATCAAGGTTGTAGACAAGCTGAGGTCGTGGGCAGGCAGAACTGGATTAAGGTCGTAGACAAGCCGAGGTCGTGGGCAGGCAGAACTGGATCGAGATCGTAGACAAGCCGAGGTCGTGGGCAGGCAGAACTGGATCGAGGTTGTAGACAAGTCGAGGTCGTGGGCAGGCAGAACTGGATTGAGGTTGTAGACAAGCCGAGGTCGTGGGCAGGCAGAACTGGATCGAGGTTGTAGACAAGCCGAGGTCGTGGGCAGGCGGAACTGGATCGAGGTTGTAGACAAGCCGAGGTCGTGGGCCAGCAAAATTGGATCGAGGTCATAGACAAGCTGAGGTTGTGGGCAGGCAGAACTGGATCGAGGTTGTAGACAAGCCAAGGTCGTGGGCAGGCAGAACTGGATCGAGATCGTAGACAAGCCGAGGTCGTGGGCAGGCAGAACTGGATCGAGGTTGTAGACAAGTCGAGGTCGTGGGCAGGCAGAACTGGATCGAGGTTGTAGACAAGCCGAGGTCGTGGGCAGGCAGAACTGGATCGAGGTTGTAGACAAGCCGAGTTCGTGGGCAGGCAGAACTGGATCGAGGTTGTAGACAAGCCGAGGTCGTGGGCAGGCAGAACTGGATCGAGGTCATAGACAAGCTGAGGTTGTGGGCAGGCAGAACTGGATCGAGGTCGTAGACAACCTGAGGTCGTGGGCAGGCAGAACTGGATCGAGGTTGTAGACAAGCCAAAGTCATCAGGAGAGCAGGAGCCTAGTCAGAATCAAGCCGAGGTCAATACATACGTCAATACATGGAAAACTGGAACACAGGAGCAGGCAGGAGAGAAGAGCAATGGGCAATGCAGGTCAGACCTTCACCCTGAATAAGATTCTATCTTATATGTTTCCCCCCTGTACATACAGATTGCCCACATTAATCCAGACCCTCACCCAGAATAAGAGTCTATCTTATATGTTTCCCCCTTGTACATACAGATTGCCCACATTAAAAATCATCCTACCTGCACCTACTGCATTTAAACATGCAAGATGGCGGCCCATGGAGTGTCAGGCTGCCTGAAAACAGGAAGTGTCTTCAGACTGTGCCACTCTGCATTCTGTGATTGCTGTCCTTTTCCTGACCCCAGCTCTTCTCTGTCTGTGCAAAGCACAGCTATAACCCCGCCCCCTGCACTTTTGACCCCTCTCCTCAGTATGTGATGCTACTGAGCCAAGATGGTGGCACCCGTATACTAGAGCCCTGAACAGAGTTGAAGCCTAGCGGAGGAAAGAATAAAATAAAAAAGTGACAAAAAACATTAAATATATGCTGGGGAATAATTTTTTAAGGGTTTGGACTTTTCATTAAATGATGCTGAAGGTCCGCTTTAAAGGCTCTTGAGCATGCGCAAAATCGAGCGCAGTTTGCGATGCGCATGCGCACACATAATCGCACATGCGCACAGTCTGTCGGATCTTACTCCGCACATATGCACGTGCATAATTGCGCCGCAACAACAGATTGTGATGCTACAGCTGAAAGCGCATGCGCGAACCCTAACCGGAACTACTATATCCAGTGCACAAATGCGAGCGCACTGGAAACCTTGGCGCCCTCTACTGGGAAACAATAGGAACAGTCCTGGTTCTAGGACAGGAGGAGAGGCACATGGGCCGAGCTTCAGGTGAGCTACTTGTTGCCTTATAGCCTGGACTGAGCCATTGAAACATAGGGGGTATATTTAAGAAGGGATAGCGCCGGGTAGCGTCTCGTAGCGGCAGGCAGCATCTGGTGAACGCTGGGCGCTGTACGCAAAACCATCCCCTCGATTCAAAGAGCAAAAGTTAATTGATTTCGGATCGAAAATCGTAAGTTTGGGTGGGTGTTAGTCATTTTTTCCTGTTTTTTTGGCCATTTCCGACTCGTACGAGCCTACGTACGATTTCGTATATGCTCTTACGATCATCGCAAGTTCGTTCCTAAATTTTAGGATCAAAACGTAAAACTTAGGATCAAAACGTAAAACTTAGGATAATTGGATGTGTTTCCGTGTGATTCAGAGAACAGTTTTCAAACCTCTAAATACGTTTTAAAAGAAAGCCACTGGCGACACCTTTTAGCAGTCGGATTGCTGTTCTTGAACAGGTTTTTTGGCTATGTGGAGGAGTCTGCGCGTCTTGAGCTCCAATGAACTGCATGTATCAGCATGGCCGAGGCCATAAATTGTATGGCAATGCATACCTGATTCAATACATTTCATGTATGCCTTATAAAAGCATTTTAATGTGGACCTTAATTAGTCCTTTGCATGTAAACCTTTATTTTGCAATACATCCATATATTTGCGTTAATTAAAGAAACTTATGTCCTTTGTTATTTATTTTTAAATTGATGTACTAGAATAATATTTTGAGATTGAATTTATTGGTGTAGTTGTTTACCTTTGCTTTGTTTAATTATTTAAGCACATCTTTGGTCAGATGCATCACACTTACTGAGGAGAGGAGAGCGGGATAAAGTGCAGGATGTGGGTTACTGCTGTATTTTGCACAGACACAGCAGAGCTGGGGGCACGGAAAGGTCAGAAATCAAAGAATGCAGAGCAACACAGTCACAAGGCCCTTTCTGTTTGCAGGCTGCCCGAGAATACCTGACCCGCCATCTTGGCTGTTTCTAGGCTCATAACATGCAGAAGTTGCTGGGTGTTTTTTTATATTTGAGAGCAATCTGTATGTAGAGGGTGTGGGTAACCACACACAAAATTTTAAGTTGTACCGTTTGAAGCCAAAATATTAAAATTAAATCCACAAGTAAAAAATGCAAGTTAACTAAAAATTAAACAAAGTAAGATTTACTTATGCAAATGCATTCATTAATGGTTGGTTACTACAAAATGAATGAAATAAAGAAAAATAAAAGACCAAATATTTAGAATGCACTTTAATGAGGTAAGTTTGTAGTGCGCAGCCGCAAGATCAGAAGGATTTACGTCCAGACAAAAAAGGAAAAAGGGCAAAACCAATGTTGCAACCTGAGAAATGAAACGGAAAATTCAGGATGGAAACTGACATAGGTCTGATTCCCGAACTGCCATACGAACGGACGGACATTTTAGGATAGAAACGTATTTGCTTATAGAATCACTCGCAAGTTCATACGAACGCACGAGCGGACGGGAAAAATAGGATGATCGGCACCTAAATCCAAGCTGTTACATGTTTCTTTGAATCGACCCTCATATTTATGAAAGCGAATCTGGTGAGTGACTCTAACAGAGTCATGTAGCGTCACATGTATTATTACAGGCGGCTCCAGAGCGCCAGGTATTATCTTTCGCTCAGTGTCGCTCTCCAATACATTTCAATGGCCGTTCATTTGCTTGTGTTTAAACAGCGTGTTTAACATTTTTTTTTGCTCCAATTATTGTGTGACGTCTCCTGGCTGCAAACAAACACTTTTAGAAACTTTTTAAACTTTTTATATTTTTATGCAGAATTGTCATTACAGGTCTGGCACTAAGTGTTATTGTCACAGTGTTATAACAATGTCATTCCATGTGTATTCTCTTTGTTACTGGTGGATGTGTGTTCAAAAACAGACTTTAATCACACAGCGCCTGATGCTCTATGCCAGTGGTTCTCAACCGTTCTAATGCCGTGACCCCGCAATACAGTTCCTCATGTTGCTGTGACCCCGCAATACAGTTCCTCATGTTGCTGTGACCCCGCAATACAGTTCCTCATGTTGCGGTGACCCCGCAATACAGTTCCTCATGTCGGGGTGACCCCGCAATACAGTTCCTCATGTTGCAGTGACCCCGCAATACAGTTCCTCATGTTGCTGTGACCCCACAATACAGTTCCTCATGTTGCTGTGACCCCACAATACAGTTCCTCATGTTGCAGTGACCCCGCAATACAGTTTCTCATGTTGCTGTGACCCCGCAATACAGTTCCTCATGTTGCTGTGACCCCGCAATACAGTTCCTCATGTTGCGGTGACCCCGCAATACAGTTCCTCATGTTGCAGTGACCCCGCAATACAGTTCCTCATGTTGCTGTGACCCCGCAATACAGTTCCTCATGTTGCTGTGACCCCGCAATACAGTTCCTCATGTTGCTGTGACCCCGCAATACAGTATCTCATGTTGCGGTGACCCCGAAATACAGTTCCTCATGTTGCAGTGACCCCGCAATACAGTTCCTCATGTTGCTGTTACCCCGCAATACAGTTCCTCATGTTGCTGTGACCCCACAATACAGTTCCTCATGTTGCTGTGACCCCACAATACAGTTCCTCATGTTGCTGTGACCCCGCAATACAGTTCCTCATGTTGCAGTGACCCCGCAATACAGTTCCTCATGTTGCTGTGACCCCGCAATACAGTTCCTCATGTTGCTGTGACCCCGCAATACAGTTCCTCATGTTGCTGTGACCCCACAATACAGTTCCTCATGTTGCTGTGACCCCACAATACAGTTCCTCATGTTGCTGTGACCCCGCAATACAGTTCCTCATGTTGCTGTGACCCCGCAATACAGTTCCTCATGTTGCTGTGACCCCGCAATACAGTTCCTCATGTTGCGGTGACCCCGCAATACAGTTCCTCATGTTGCAGTGACCCCGCAATACAGTTCCTCATGTTGCTGTGACCCCGCAATACAGTTCCTCATGTTGCTGTGACCCCACAATACAGTTCCTCATGTTGCAGTGACCCCGCAATACAGTTCCTCATGTTGCGGTGACCCCGCAATACAGTTCCTCATGTTGCTGTGACCCCGCAATACAGTTCCTCATGTTGCTGTGACCCCACAATACAGTTCCTCATGTTGCAGTGACCCCGCAATACAGTTCCTCATGTTGCTGTGACCCCGCAATACAGTTCCTCATGTTGCTGTGACCCCGCAATACAGTTCCTCATGTTGCTGTGACCCCGCAATACAGTTCCTCATGTTGCTGTGACCCCACAATACAGTTCCTCATGTTGCTGTGACCCCACAATACAGTTCCTCATGTTGCAGTGACCCCGCAATACAGTTCCTCATGTTGCTGTGACCCCGCAATACAGTTCCTCATGTTGCTGTGACCCCGCAATACAGTTCCTCATGTTGCGGTGACCCCGCAATACAGTTCCTCATGTTGCAGTGACCCCGCAATACAGTTCCTCATGTTGCTGTGACCCCGCAATACAGTTCCTCATGTTGCTGTGACCCCACAATACAGTTCCTCATGTTGCAGTGACCCCGCAATACAGTTCCTCATGTTGCAGTGACCCCGCAATACAGTTCCTCATGTTGCTGTGACCCCACAATACAGTTCCTCATGTTGCAGTGACCCCGCAATACAGTTCCTCATGTTGCTGTGACCCCGCAATACAGTTCCTCATGTTGCGGTGACCCCACAATACAGTTCCTCATGTTGCGGTGACCCCGCAATACAGTTCCTCATGTTGCGGTGACCCCGCAATACAGTTCCTCATGTTGCGGTGACCCTGTAATACAGTTCCTCATGTTACGGTGACCCCGCAATACAGTTCCTCATGTTGCGGTGACCCCGCAATACAGTTCCTCATGTTGCTGTGACCCCGCAATACAGTTCCTCATGTTGCCGTGACCCCAAACCAAAGAATAATTTCGGTGGCTACTTCAAAATTGTAATTTTGCTACAGTTATGGTTCGGAATGTAAATACCTGATATGCGTTATGTATTCTCATTGCTACAAATCAAACATAATTTAAACATAGTGATTAATCACAAAAACAATATTTAGTTATATGTTGAGAAATATTTATTACTAATTCCAATAAATAACATTTCACCATGGCATAGAATGTGTCAGAAACTGTCATTTCTCCGCCTCCTATTGAAATTAATAGGAGGCTGCGGCGGATTGTGTGGTAACTCGAGATTCTCGGGAGCTCTCTTCCACAAAATCCGCCGCACTCACAATGAAATCAATAGGAGGCAGGTTTAAAGCCAGAATGCGCTGATTTCAGCAGTTTCCTCATTCAGAATATGGTAAAATAGTGGGAGATATGGGAGATAATTATACATTGGGGAACAGTGTGAACTACATCTTATAGTGTCTCTTATAGTATAAGACACTGTGTAAATGTTTGGTGCTTTGTGTAAGTGTAAGCTGCTTTGTGTACTGTGTAATGATTACACACAAAGCACCTTACACTTACACAGTATTGTGTGTATGGTGTGTGTACTGTTATTACACCAGCAGGCGTCTCACAGACTCTCTTGGCTTCTGTCCTCCGGAGCTTGCTGCGTCCACCCACTGATGATGTCAGCACCGGACGCACGTAATACGCTGCTATGGACTGTGAAGCGTTCCCCCCGCCCCTTAGGTCCCGGACGGATGATGCAATCACGTCTGCGCATGCGTGCAGGCATTCAGTTTGGGACGTGCATCCATAATGGCGTGCATTCCAGCTGAATAGCGCCGCTGCAGACGGTAGCGCGACTTCTCAGCGGCTAAATCCATCAGAAATATATATTTTCCAATGGCTTTAGGCGACCCCTGTGTTTTGGTCATTCGACCCCCCCCGGGGTCCCGACCCACAGGTTGAGAACCGCTGCTCTATGCTATAGCGCCTAGATCCAGAGCGGCGAGCTCTATGCTACAGCGCCCAGCTTTAGAGCCGACGCTGTGTTTTTTTTTTTAGTAAGTATGTTTAGTAAGTATGGTGTGGAGCGCCGAGAGTCGGTCGCACTGAGCTGGCACTACCTCTCGCTCCCTGCAGCGCTGTACTGGTGTTAGAGCGTTAGAGCCCAACACACATCACATTTATCAATGCCGGGCAGGTTACTACAGCGACTGAGGCGCTCTGTTACAGCGCCCGATACCCGCTTACAGCGTCTACTAGTGGTCGCTCTAAGCGCTGTTATACAGACGCTCATCTGCCGATACCTGGCGCTAGTAATGAATCAGCCTCTCATGGTGGTCAGTATGTTCCCTATTCAGCCTGTCTATTCGTACTCACTTTTGTAGATGTAGGAATAGTTCTGTCGATTTTTTCTTGGGGAAAAAAGTTCTAAGCATGTTAGTCTTCAAAAATAAAAATAAAAAAGAGTTAATATAACCGTAGAAAAAATATTTGGAACATATTGATTTTGGCTGGCGGACGGCTGTCGAAACCTAATACGTTTCGACATAAACTGGGAACATTAAAAAGGAACCAGCTAAAGCTTATAAATTCAGCTTTCCCACATAAGTCAAGAGCGTTTGATTAGTTCTACCCCGAGACTTCGCTACGGGGACCAGAAACTGCTGGAAATTGCCTCCTACCCGGCACCGTAAACAAGTTGCTTCAGGAGAATCTGGCTAAAGGGGTTTTACAACTTTACTCTTTTTAAAGCTTATGAAGTTATTAAGAGTTATTACATAGAAACATAGAACCTTGATGGCAGAAGGAGACCATACGCTCCATCTAGTCTGTCCTTATGTGTATACAGTATGTTCTCTGTATCTTATGTGTATACTGTATGTTCTCTGTATCTTATGTGTATACTGTATGTTCTCTGTATCTTATGTGTATACTGTATGTTCTCTGTATCTTATGTGTATATACTGTATGTTCTCTGTATCTTATGTATATACTGTATGTTCTCTGTATCTTATGTGTATACTGTATGTTCTCTGTATCTTATGTATATACTGTATGTTCTCTGTATCTTATGTGTATACTGTATGTTCTCTTTATCTTATGTATATACTGTATGTTCTCTGTATCTTATGTGTATACTGTATGTTCTCTTTATCTTATGTATATACTGTATGTTCTCTGTATCTTATGTGTATACTGTATGTTCTCTGTATCTTATGTATATACTGTATGTTCTCTTTATCTTATGTATATACTGTATGTTCTCTTTATCTTATGTATATACTGTATGTTCTCTGTATCTTATGTATATACTGTATGTTCTCTGTATCTTATGTATATACTGTATGTTCTCTGTATCTTATGTGTATACTGTATGTTCTCTTTATCTTATGTATATACTGTATGTTCTCTATCTTATGTGTATACTGTATGTTCTCTTTATCTTATGTATATACTGTATGTTCTCTGTATCTTATGTGTATATTGTATGTTCTCTGTATCTTATGTATATACTGTATGTTCTCTTTATCTTATGTATATACTGTATGTTCTCTGTATCTTATGTATATACTGTATGTTCTCTGTATCTTATGTGTATACTGTATGTTCTCTTTATCTTATGTATATACTGTATGTTCTCTGTATCTTATGTGTATACTGTATGTTCTCTTTATCTTATGTATATACTGTATGTTCTCTATCTTATGTATATACTGTATGTTCTCTTTATCTTATGTATATACTGTATGTTCTCTGTATCTTATGTGTATACTGTATGTTCTCTGTATCTTATGTATATACTGTATGTTCTCTGTATCTTAGGATAGATGGAGGCTTATCCCAGGCATGTTTAAATTCAGTGACTGTTGATTCAACTACCTCTGCTGGAAGTTTGTTCCCGGCATCTACTACTCTTTCTGTAAAATAATATTTTCTAACATTGCTTTTTTCTTAAAAACACTTCCCTCCTGAACCTTATTGAACCCTTTCCCATATATAAAGGTCTCCATCATGTCCCCTCTCTACTTTCTTTTCTCCAGACTGTACAAATTAAGTTCTTTAAGTCCTTCCACCATTTTTGTTGCCGGCCTTTGGACACGTTCTATTTGAATAATGTCTTTTTGCAGGGGAGGTCTCCAGAACTGCACACAGTATTCTAGCTGTGTCCTCACCAGGGCTCTATACAGCGGCATCACAACCTCCCTCTTCCTACTGGTGATGCCTCGAGCTATGCAGCCGAGCATCCTGCTTGTTTTTCCCACTGCCTGGCTACACTGTCCAATCATCTTGCAGCTATCAGTAATCAGTGTCCCTAAATCTCTCTCCTCCGAGGTCCTGGATAACACAGTGCTGCCCATACGGTGCTCAGAGCCGGGATTCCTTCTACCCAAGTGCATGATTTTACATTTAGAGACATTAAACTCTAGTTTCCACAGTTTTGACCATCAATACAGTAAAATTAAATCATTTTCCATGTTGCAGACACCTCCAGGACTGTCCACCCTATTACTTACTTCTGTATCATCAGCAAACAGGCAAACGTTTCCTACCAAGCCTTCTCCTATGTCACTTACAAACATATTACACAGAATTGGGCCCAGGACAGAGCCTTGCGGCACACCACTTGTAACTCGCCTTTGTTCAGATTGCACAACATTAACAACAACGCTCTGATACCGATCCCTCAGCCAACTGGAAATAACTTATCTATGAGCTCTTTAAAAAAAAAAAAATGGACCAAAAAGTCTTGACTCGCTAGTACATTGGTATTTAAGACAATGCGATGGCACTTCAGAGCCTGACAAAAGGCTGTTAGTGGTGTTGGGTATACTGTCCAACTTTCAGGACGAACTTGAACTTTGTGGGTTCAAGACGAACCTGAACTTTGTGGATTTAAGACGAACCTGAACTTTGTGGGTTCAAGACGAACCTGAACTTTGTGGGTTCAAGACGAACCTGAACTTTGTGGGTTCAAGACGAACCTGAACTTTGTGGGTTCAAGACAAACCTGAACTTTGTGGGTTCAAGACGAACCTGAACTTTGTGGGTTCAAGACAAAGCTGAACTTTGTGGGTTCAAGACAAACCTGAACTTTGTGGGTTCAAGACGAACTTGAACTTTGTGGGTTCAAGACAAAGCTGAACTTTGTGGGTTCAGGATGAACTTGAACTTTGTGGGTTCAGGACAAACCTGAACTTTGTGGGTTCAAGACGAACCTGAACTTTGTGGGTTCAAGACGAACCTGAACTTTGTGGGTTCAAGACGAACCTGAACTTTGTGGGTTCAAGACGAACCTGAACTTTGTGGGTTCAAGACAAAGCTGAACTTTGTGGGTTCAGGATGAACTTGAACTTTGTGGGTTCAGGACGAACCTGAACTTTGTGGGTTCAGGCCGAACCTGAACTTTGTGGGTTCAGGCCAAACCTGAAATTTGTGGGTTCAAGACGAACCTGAACTTTGTGGGTTCAAGACGAACCTGAACTTTGTGGGTTCAAGACAAACCTGAACTTTGTGGGTTCAAGACGAACCTGAACTTTGTGAATTCAAGACGAACCTGAACTTTGTGGGTTCAAGACAAAGCTGAACTTTGTGGGTTCAAGACAAACCTGAACTTTGTGAATTCAAGACGAACCTGAACTTTGTGGGTTCAAGACGAACCTGAACTTTGTGGGTTCAAGATGAACCTGAACTTTGTGGGTTCAAGACGAACCTGAACTTTGTGGGTTCAAGACGAACCCGAACTTTGTGGGTTCAAGACGAACTTGAACTTTGTGGGTTCAAGACAAAGCTGAACTTTGTGGGTTCAGGATGAACTTGAACTTTGTGGGTTCAGGACAAACCTGAACTTTGTGGGTTCAAGACGAACCTGAACTTTGTGGGTTCAAGACGAACCTGAACTTTGTGGGTTCAAGACGAACCTGAACTTTGTGGGTTCAAGACGAACCTGAACGTTGTGGGTTCAAGACAAAGCTGAACTTTGTGGGTTCAGGATGAACTTGAACTTTGTGGGTTCAGGCCGAACCTGAACTTTGTGGGTTCAGGCCGAACCTGAAATTTGTGGGTTCAAGACGAACCTGAACTTTGTGGGTTCAAGACGAACCTGAACTTTGTGGGTTCAAGACGAACCTGAACTTTGTGGGTTCAAGACGAACCTGAACTTTGTGGGTTCAAGACAAAGCTGAACTTTGTGGGTTCAAGACGAACCTGAACTTTGTGGGTTCAAGACAAACCTGAACTTTGTGGGTTCAAGACGAACCTGAACTTTGTGGGTTCAAGACGAACCTGAACTTTGTGGGTTCAAGACGAACCTGAACTTTGAGGGTCCAAGACAAAGCTGAACTTTGTGGGTTCAGGATGAACTTGAACTTTGTGGGTTCAGGACAAACCTGAACTTTGTGGGTTCAGGACAAAGCTGAACTTTGTGGGTTCAAGACGAACCTGAACTTTGTGGGTTCAAGACAAAGCTGAACTTTGTGGGTTCAAGACGAACCTGAACTTTGTGGGTTCAAGACGAACCTGAACTTTGTGGGTTCAAGACGAACCTGAACTTTGTGGGTTCAAGACGAACCTGAACTTTGTGGGTTCAAGACAAACCTGAACTTTGAGGGTCCAAGACAAAGCTGAACTTTGTGGGTTTAGGATGAACTTGAACTTTGTGCATTTCGGTCGAACCAGAACTTTGTGGGTTCAGGCCGAACTTGTAATTTGTGGGTTCAGGACGAACCTGAACTTTGTTGGTTCAGGATGAACCTGAACTTTGTGGGTTCAAGACGAATCTGAACTTTGTGGGTTCAAGACGAACCTGAACTTTGTGGGTTCAAGACGAACCTGAACTTTGTGGGTTCAAGACGAAACTGAACTTTGTGGGTTCAGGACGAACCTGAACTTTGTGGGTTCAAGACGAAACTGAACTTTGTGAATTCAAGACAAACCTGAACTTTGTGGGTTCAGGACAAACCTGAACATTGTGGGTTCAGGACAAACTTGAACTTTGTGGGTTCAGGACGAACTTGAACTTTGTGGGTTCAGGACGAACTTGAACTTTGCGGGTTCAGGACGAACTTGAACTTTGTGAGTTCAGGACGAACTTGAACTTTGTGGGTTCAAGACGAACCTGAATTTTGTGGATTCAAGACGAACCTGAACTTTGTGGGTTCAAGACGAACCTGAACTTTGTGAATTCAAGACGAACCTGAACTTTGTGGGTTCAAGACAAAGCTGAACTTTGTGGGTTCAAGACGAACCTGAACTTTGTGGGTTCAAGACGAACCTGAACTTTGTGGGTTCAAGACGAACCTGAACTTTGTGGGTTCAAGACGAACTTGAACTTTGTGGGTTCAAGACGAACCTGAACTTTGTGGGTTCAAGACAAAGCTGAACTTTGTGGGTTCAGGATGAACTTGAACTTTGTGGGTTCAGGACAAACCTGAACTTTGTGGGTTCAGTACAAACCTGAACTTTGTGGGTTCAGGATGAACTTGAACTTTGTGGGTTCAGGACGAACTTGAACTTTGTGGGTTCAGGACAAACCTGAACTTTGTGGGTTCAGGACGAACTTGAACTTTGTGGGTTCAGGACAAACCTGAACTTTGTGGGTTCAGGACGAACTTGAACTTTGTGAGTTCAGGACGAACTTGAACTTTGTGGGTTCAGGACAAACCAGAACTTTGTGGGTTCAAGACGAACCTGAACTTTGTGGATTCAAGACGAATCTGAAGTTTGTGGTTTGGTTTCACCCACCACCATACCTCCCAAGTGTCCCCCATTTGGACGGATTGTCCCTTTTTTGAGGCTTCAGGTAAAAGTCAGTGTTCAAGTTCAGCTGAGCAGTCCATCAACCATCTTAACCTAATGCACACCCCCTCATTGAGGGATGGATAGGAGGTAGGCAGGGGTGTAGCTAGGGGGGGCACGTGCCCTGGGTGCAGCAGGTCAGGGGGGTGCCTAAGGGAGGTGCAGGTGGGGGGGTGCCATTTTGAATCTTAGCCCTGGGTGCCAGAAAGCCTAGCTACTCCTCTGGAGATAGGTTGTAAAAGTTACAACATTATAAACACTTTAAATAGAGAAATGAATCGTTTATTGCTGCAGATCTGCATGTTACACCTCAAACAAACAACAGACAAATGAGAACAACAAGGAACAGAGGGACATGGACTCAAAAGAGGGACAAATGAGAACAGCTGTTTGATGATGGGCTGCTGAGCCCATCAACCACCTTAACCTAATGCAGAGTGTACAACTGTGGGAAGTGGCTGTACACTTACCTGTGGCCAACTCTTTGAAGCCCCGGCCATGGCCATTTTGGCAGATGAAAGTACGCTGACTGGATTTAAGAGCTCAGGTAAATGTACAGCCACTTTCTGCTGCTGCACATTAGCTTAAGGGGGACCCCTCCCTCACCGCCACCACCCACCGACGCTTTTTATTTAAAGTGGATCAAAACCCAGGATTTTGGCGTGGATTTTTGTGCACAAGCCTTGACTGAGCCTTTGAATCATAGAGACTTCCTCCCTGTCATGGTGGTCAGTATGTTCCCTATTCAGCCTGTCTATTCGTACTCACTTTTGTCCTCTTTGAGAGGTGTAGGAATAGTTCTGTCGATTTTTTCTTGGGGGGGAAAGTTCTAAGCATGTTAGTCTTCAAAAAGAAAAAGAAAAAAGAGTTAATTTAACTGTAGGAAAAAATATTTGGAACATATTGATTTTGGCTGGCGGACGGCTGTCGAAACCTAATACGTTTCGACATAAACTGGGAACATTAAAAAGCAACCAGCTTAAAGCTTATAAATTCAGCTTTCCCACATAAGTCAAGAGCGTTTGATTAGTTTTAGTTTAGTTAGTTGTACCAAACTTTGCCAGTTTGGTACAAACTCAGGGCACAAACTCGCCTCTTCCCGGTCCTTCGGCGCATGTGCGGCCACTCGTCCAATCAGGGCGCTCAGGTTCCGCTGATGTCCCTTCGTCTAAGGTGAGCGGCTCATATATCTTATAGATTCCTGGGGCAGTCTTCATGGATTTGGTCTACTTTAAGATGACATATGAGCGGTGACCGGCGGGCAGGTGAAGAGTGGGGGGCGTAGGGGAGCCTGCCTGTCATCATCTGAGCCATTTTTGTGGCCGAAAGTTCAGGTCCCCATTGATTTCAATGTGAACCAGGTTCGGGTTTGCATCAAGTTCGGTACCCGAACTCAAAGTTTGGCCGAACTTGCTGAACACGAACTTATAGGGGATCACCTAACACTAGATGCTAGTAGTACACAAAAGAAAATACAGGTAGCTTAATACGAGCGGCCCATTGCCTGTCACTTACTAATACAAAAGAAACAATCTTCATGGTGTTCTATCCTGATTTGTGGAAATATAGCAGCTCTATGATAAAGTGAGGAGGTGAGGTCCTCCCACTCCATTAGTGAATTTATCTTGCGAAACCAGTGCAATAGAGATGGATTGTAGGGATGTTTCCAGAATTTTGGTCGCATTGTTCTGGCTGCATTCATCAGTTGTTTCTCAAGGGACTTCTTATATTTACTTAGCCCCTTCTCATTGTGGTGCAGTGGTGGCAGGAAAGCTGGATCTCTTGAGACCGCCTCTCCAAGAATTTCTCCACCATCTTCACCACTGCATCCCAAAATGTAAAGATTAGTGTCGAGCGAACCCATAAAAGTCTGGGTTTTGGCAAGTTCGGCCCGAAGCTTGATCAAACAATGGGGACCCAAAGTACTTCCTTTACACTACAGCTCAATACGAAGCTTGGCAGAAGACCGTTCTGTATATACACTAAAAAAAGGTTTTAAATATAGACTCTCTGCTTGTCTACCGTGTTGAACCTCTGCTGCCAGCCTCGACCTCCTGCCTGACCATCGTTGTGAACCTCCTCATCCCTTGTACCACGCCTCCGGTAAGCTTCTGACTTCCTGAGCACGACCCTGGTAGCGCCTGCAGCCCAGCCCGTCCGACCAGGGACAGAATATCAGGCCTATGAGTAGACTCCAGGTCCTCTGCGGCTTAGTCTCTTTCCCTGGCCAGGGATTTCCTTGCACTCCACCTGAAATTTTCTTGCTCCTTCAGGACTGATCGTGACACCTACTCTCTCCAAATTTCTCCACCATCTTCTCCACTGTCAGGAACCGCTTACCTGATCCCCGTTCCAGCGACGTCTCCAGGCGGCCAGCTGCAGCTGTCACTGTGCGGCGGCCGCGCCGAGCGGCGTCGGCTCGAGCAGCGTCGGCTCGAGCGGCGCCCAGCTCAGCCACGCCCCCCGCTTCCTCCTCCAGGAGATGTGCTCGCGCGCGGCCGCGAGCACGTGTCTGTTATGCCCTCCGGCTGCGCTGTGTGGCGCGCACCCGCCGGAGGATCAATTAAAGGGTTAATGAATCCTAGGGGATTGAGGGCTTCGCCCTCTTCTGCTCTGCAGCCAATTACCCTTGGAATCCTATGTGCTCCAATCAGTACACTGCTTCCTTCAGACCTGTTCCTATAAAGGCAATTCCCTCTCAGTTGTGAATTGTCTGTGATAGCGCTCAGAACCCTGTGTTACCTACTCCTGTGAAGTCTAGCCTGTTGCCGATTTGATTGTACGACCATTCTCGATCCTGAATCCTTGTTGCCGACCTCTGCCTGAATTGACGCCTCTCGATCCTGAATCCTTGTTGCCGACCTTTGCCTGAACTGACGCTTCTAGATCCTGATCCCCAGTTGCTGACCTCTGCCTGAACCCCGACTACGTCTTGCCTGACCCCTGGTGCCGCTACGATCTCTGCCTTCCCGTTATCGACCTATTGCCTGTCTCTGGACTTCCGTCACTCACGCTCTTGCTATTGGTTCTCCAGTCCTCCCACATATAAGCTTACATCCTTTGAGCCATTAAGTCCTGGGGGCAACCGATCCCGGGTAGGCGTATCTTGCGTCCCGGCAAGCGGGGGCTCCTACAGGTGAAGCTGGCTGTGGAGATTGGGGGTTGTGAGCTTATTAAGAGGGCTGGAGTTACCCCGAGCGTGACATTATCACAGGCCAAAAAATGGATGACCTGGTACAGCAGGTACAATCTATGGCCACAGCGATCAACCAACTCGCTCAAAGAGTGGCCACTCAGGAATCTCGTCAAGTGCCAACTTCCTCTGTACCACCTCATTTCTCCGAACCTAAGATTCCACTGCCTGAGAAATTTTTTGGAGAACGAGCAAAATTTTCCAATTTCAAGAATGCCTGCGAACTATATTTTAAGTTAAGACCTATCTCCTCTGGCACAGAGGTCCAACGAGTAGGCCTAGTCATTTCCTTGCTTCAAGGAGACCCACAGTCCTGGGCCTTTAGTTTACCGTCCCATGACATTGCTCTACAATCAGTGACTGCCTTCTTCAATGCTATGGGCGTTTTATACGCCGATCCAGATATACAGTCTACCGCAGAGAATAGGCTTCGGGCCTTAAAACAAGGACGGAATTCGGCTGAAGACTACTGTGCTGAATTCCGCCGCTGGGCTATCGAAGCTAGGTGGAACGATCCAGCTTTGTGTAGTCAGTTCAGGGTGGGACTGTCGGATAGCATCAAGGATGCCTTAGTCAATTTTCCCCCGCCAGCGGACCTAGATCAATTAATGCAGGTCTCCATTAAAATAGACCGACGTCTTAGAGAAAGGGCCAGGGAGAGAGTCGGGGCTCCCACGTCCTTTAGACCAGTCCAGAGTCATAGATCCCCGGTTCCCCGTGGAGAAAATACCTCATCATCTTCCCAGGAAGAACCTATGCAATTAGGGAGAACCCGCTTATCCCAAGAGGAGAAACAGCGTAGGCGATCCGAGGGGTTTTGCCTGTATTGCGGGAATTCTGGTCATTTTGCAGGGTCCTGTCCCAACAAGGGGAAACCGGCAGAAAACTTCCGCACCCAGACCAGGTAGAGAGTACTGATCTGGGTGAGTCAGTTTGTAACTCTCGCCAGAATAAGATGCTTGTACCTATTGATTTGTTTTGGGGGTCCTCTAAGCAGACGGTTTCCGCCTTCATAGACAGTGGTGCGGCTGGAAACTTTTTGGATAGGAGCATGATCTCCACCTTAGGGATCCCTGTAGTTCCTCTTGAAAGATCCCTACAAGTTTTAGCTATCAATGGAAAGGCAATCCAGGGAGGTCCTATAAATACCAAGACCCCACCTCTCAGACTAATTGTCGGCTCTTCTCACTCTGAATTCTTAGAATTCTTTATTTTTGATTGTCCGGAAACTCCGGTGGTTTTGGGATACCCCTGGTTGCAACTCCATAACCCGGTGTTAGATTGGCGGGCTGGGGAGTTGGTCAAGTGGAGTGACCACTGTAAAGGTCACTGTTTTAATACAGGCCTCAGAAGCGTTCAAGTCTTACCACAGGAATTACCTCAGCCATACGCTGATTGGATCGATGTATTCTCTGAACGCTCTGCTGATACTCTTCCTCCACATCGGTCCTATGACTGCCCCATTGACTTGCTGCCTGGCACAATTCCCCCGAGGGGAAAGATTTATAACCTTACCCTGCCCGAGGAGCAAGCAATGAGGGAGTATATTACCGAAAATCTTAGGAAAGGATTTATCCGTCCCTCTACCTCGCCTGCTGGGGCCGGGTTCTTTTTTGTAGAGAAAAAAGATGGTGGCTTGAGACCGTGCATAGATTATCGAGCCTTGAATAAGATCACTGTAAAAAACCGATACCCCTTACCCTTGATTGGGGATCTGTTCAATCAAGTCACAGGAGCTCGAATTTTCTCCAAATTGGATTTGAGAGGGGCTTACAATCTGATTCGCATCCGACAGGGGGACGAGTGGAAAACTGCATTTAATGTGAAGGATGGGCACTATAGGCTCGATTCAGAGAGACACAAAAAAACTTTCGGTTTGGTGCCGACGTCGTAACATTTTCAAAATTTCCCGCTCTCGTATGAGCGTACGAGCGATTCTATGAATGCATTGAAAACCTTGTGTAAAGTTTCCGTCCGTTCGTACGGCAGATTACGAATTACGCGGATGTCATTTTCCATCCAGACTTTTCCGTTTCATTTCCACATGTTACAACGTAGGCTTTCGTTTTTGCCCTTTTCCCATCGTATCCTCCAACGAATCCGTTACGTTTCCCGATAGATTCTGTTTCCATTTTACCAAAAATAAACGTCCAGACGGAATCCTTACGATCTTGCGCCTGCGCACTACAAACTTAAGTCATGAAAGTGCTCGCCTACATATTTGCCACCCTCACTTCTACTACAATGTTTAGCTAAACCACTTAGCACTCCATCCTCCATCTTCCCTTTTGGACCCTTAAAGCACACCCAAACCACTTATCGTTCATGTGAATATTCATCTTTAAATATTTCTGTGCCTATTAGTTTTGTGTTAATGTAGTTTGTTAATGAAATGACAATGTAACTTTTTAAAAATAATTACCAGCATCAAATATGCATTTTTAAAAAATGTGTTAAATTTCAACTTTTTACAACTATAAATAATTAAATACATAGCAATGGCAGGCCACTGAACATTATTCTTCATCTGTGGTCCCCAACGAGTTGCACAGCTCCTGCATCTCGCCCACCAACTGAAGGACCCTGACACTCAGTTGTGCCACTCTGGCACGTGTGGTCCCTGTAAATTACAATTTTGGGATAACCTTGTTGGGGTCATACTGCAGTGCCCCCCCCCCCCCCCCCGTATGGTCCAAACACCTAAATCTGGACTTCATAAGCCAGAGGGCCCTCGCCACCACGGCCCGGGTTTTGCATAGTGCCCGATTAGAGAACCCCTGGCCCGCATTCTGCAGGCAAAGAACGGGCATCAGGAGCAAGGGCGAGCAGCACATCTTGCAGTTCCTGCAACCAAATATAAAATAATTACACAAAGCAAAGGTAACCGACTAAAACACTAACTCCTACAACACATTAAGATTCAAGTTCAACAATTCAAATATAATTCACAAAGGACATAAGTCTTCAAAAATATTGCAATTGTGTGGATGTGTGGAAAAATACATTTTTACATGCTAAAGACTAATTTAGGTCAGCATTAAAATGCATCTATAAGGCATACATGAAATGTATTGATTCAGGTATGCATTGCTATACAATTTATGGCCTCGGCCATGCTGATACATGCAATGCCTTGGTGCTAAAGGCGCGCAGACTCCTCCACATAGCCGCAAAACATGTTCAAAAATAGCAATCCGAGTCCTCAGAGGTGTCGGAAGTGGTTTTACAATTATACGATTTTATAGGGTGGTGAGCCGTCGGCAAACAGCTCTCTGAATGTGACGTAAACCATCCCAGCAACGGAAGTTTTCTGAAGGAACGAAAATTTTCCAATTTTGTTTGGAAATGTTCCGAATTGCTTTCGCTAATCGAAAGCGCATATACGCATTCTCCCGAACGTTCGTGCGAGTGAAAAATGTACGAAAAAAAGCCAAAAAATGACAAACACCCAACAAAACTTTCGATTGCAAATACGAACATAATGACATTTGGGATTTTGAATCGAGCCTATAATGACATTTGGGATTTTGAATCGAGCCTTATGAGTACCTGGTCATGCCCTTCGGTCTTTGTAATGCGCCAGCCGTTTTCCAAGATTTTGTTAATGATATATTCAGGGAATATCTCGGTAGATTTGTAGTCATCTACTTGGATGATATTCTCATTTTTTCTAATTCTTTACTGGAGCACAGACACCATGTTAAGTAGGGATGAGCGAATCGATCCGGACGAACCCGGATTCGATCCGAATTTCAGGAAAAATTCGATTCGGATCGAATCCGAATTTCCCCGCGATTCGATCACTCGAAGTTTTCCTTTAACATCCATTCATTTACATTACAGGCATTCTAAGATGGCGGGCGGGACATGTCTGGACATGTATCCCGCGCCAGTGCAAGCTGGGGCAGTCACATGCAGCCTATCAGCAGCCAGCAAGCCCGGTGACGTCACACAGCGGTATTTAACGGCGGCCATCTTGCTTTTCCTCATTTCTCTATTGCATTCGTGACAGACAGACAGAACGCTGTGTAGCTGAGGCAGTTAGACAGGCTGGAGACAGGCTGGAGACAGGGACAGACAGGGACAGGCTGGAGACAGGCAGGAGACAGGCAGGAGACAGACAGGAGACAGACAGAAAGCCAGGGAAAGGTAGGAAAAACGGAGCTGGCTGACAGGGAGATTTTTTTTTTTTCATCCAGCCTTTGTTAGCGTTTTCAGGCTGCTTATAGTAACTAACTGTGCATATATACTGAACTGATCTTAAGTCTGCTGTGAGGCATCCCATTCTGTGACTAAAGCAGCCTCTATTTAATAGCATAATAAACATTTGCACTTATTCTCATAGAAATCAGGCCTGATAAAGACACTTTTGCTGTGCATGCTCTCTGGTTTTTGTGGCACTGGCATCCCATTCTGTGACTAAAGCAGCCTCTATTTAATAGCATAATAAACATTTGCACTTATTCTCATAGAAATCAGGCCTGATAAAGACACTTTTGCTGTGCATGCTCTCTGGTTTTTGTGGCACTGGCATCCCATTCTGTGACTAAAGCAGCCTCTATTTAATAGCATAATAAACATTTGCACTTATTCTCATAGAAATCAGGCCTGATAAAGACACTTTTGCTGTGCATGCTCTCTGGTTTTTGTGGCACTGGCATCCCATTCTGTGACTAAAGCAGCCTCTATTTAATAGCATAATAAACATTTGCACTTATTCTCATAGAAATCAGGCCTGATAAAGACACTTTTGCTGTGCATGCTCTCTGGTTTTTGTGGCACTGGCATCCCATTCTGTGACTAAAGCAGCCTCTATTTAATAGCATAATAAACATTTGCACTTATTCTCATAGAAATCAGGCCTGATAAAGACACTTTTGCTGTGCATGCTCTCTGGTTTTTGTGGCACTGGCATCCCATTCTGTGACTAAAGCAGCCTCTATTTAATAGCATAATAAACATTTGCACTTATTCTCATAGAAATCAGGCCTGATAAAGACACTTTTGCTGTGCATGCTCTCTGGTTTTTGTGGCACTGGCATCCCATTCTGTGACTAAAGCAGCCTCTATTTAATAGCACAATAAACATTTGCACTTATTCTCATAGAAATCAGGCCTGATAAAGACACTTTTGCTGTGCATGCTCTCTGGTTTTTGTGGCACTGGCATCCCATTCTGTGACTAAAGCAGCCTCTATTTAATAGCACAATAAACATTTGCACTTATTCTCATAGAAATCAGGCCTGATAAAGACACTTTTGCTGTGCATGCTCTCTGGTTTTTGTGGCACTGGCATCCCATTCTGTGACTAAAGCAGCCTCTATTTAATAGCACAATAAACATTTGCACTTATTCTCATAGAAATCAGGCCTGATAAAGACACTTTTGCTGTGCATGCTCTCTGGTTTTTGTGGCACTGGCATCCCATTCTGTGACTAAAGCAGCCTCTATTTAATAGCATAATAAACATTTGCACTTATTCTCATAGAAATCAGGCCTGATAAAGACACTTTTGCTGTGCATGCTCTCTGGTTTTTGTGGCACTGGCATCCCATTCTGTGACTAAAGCAGCCTCTATTTAATAGCATAATAAACATTTGCACTTATTCTCATAGAAATCAGGCTGATAAAGACACTTTTGCTGTGCATGCTCTCTGGTTTTTGTGGCACTGGCATCCCATTCTGTGACTAAAGCAGCCTCTATTTAATAGCATAATAAACATTTGCACTTATTCTCATAGAAATCAGGCCTGATAAAGACACTTTTGCTGTGCATGCTCTCTGGTTTTTGTGCACTGGCATCCCATTCTGTGACTAAAGCAGCCTCTATTTAATAGCATAATAAACATTTGCACTTATTCTCATAGAAATCAGGCCTGATAAAGACACTTTTGCTGTGCATGCTCTCTGGTTTTTGTGCACTGGCATCCCATTCTGTGACTAAAGCAGCCTCTATTTAATAGCACAATAAACATTTGCACTTATTCTCATAGAAATCAGGCCTGATAAAGACACTTTTGCTGTGCATGCTCTCTGGTTTTTGTGGCACTGGCATCCCATTCTGTGACTAAAGCAGCCTCTATTTAATAGCATAATAAACATTTGCACTTATTCTCATAGAAATCAGGCCTGATAAAGACACTTTTGCTGTGCATGCTCTCTGGTTTTTGTGGCACTGGCATCCCATTCTGTGACTAAAGCAGCCTCTATTTAATAGCATAATAAACATTTGCACTTATTCTCATAGAAATCAGGCCTGATAAAGACACTTTTGCTGTGCATGCTCTCTGGTTTTTGTGGCACTGGCATCCCATTCTGTGACTAAAGCAGCCTCTATTAATAGCACAATAAACATTTGCACTTATTCTCATAGAAATCAGGCCTGATAAAGACACTTTTGCTGTGCATGCTCTCTGGTTTTTGTGGCACTGGCATCCCATTCTGTGACTAAAGCAGCCTCTATTTAATAGCACAATAAACATTTGCACTTATTCTCATAGAAATCAGGCCTGATAAAGACACTTTTGCTGTGCATGCTCTCTGGTTTTTGTGGCACTGGCATCCCATTCTGTGACTAAAGCAGCCTCTATTTAATAGCATAATAAACATTTGCACTTATTCTCATAGAAATCAGGCCTGATAAAGACACTTTTGCTGTGCATGCTCTCTGGTTTTTGTGGCACTGGCATCCCATTCTGTGACTAAAGCAGCCTCTATTTAATAGCATAATAAACATTTGCACTTATTCTCATAGAAATCAGGCCTGATAAAGACACTTTTGCTGTGCATGCTCTCTGGTTTTTGTGGCACTGGCATCCCATTCTGTGACTAAAGCAGCCTCTATTTAATAGCATAATAAACATTTGCACTTATTCTCATAGAAATCAGGCCTGATAAAGACACTTTTGCTGTGCATGCTCTCTGGTTTTTGTGGCACTGGCATCCCATTCTGTGACTAAAGCAGCCTCTATTTAATAGCATAATAAACATTTGCACTTATTCTCATAGAAATCAGGCCTGATAAAGACACTTTTGCTGTGCATGCTCTCTGGTTTTTGTGGCACTGGCATCCCATTCTGTGACTAAAGCAGCCTCTATTTAATAGCATAATAAACATTTGCACTTATTCTCATAGAAATCAGGCCTGATAAAGACACTTTTGCTGTGCATGCTCTCTGGTTTTTGTGGCACTGGCATCCCATTCTGTGACTAAAGCAGCCTCTATTTAATAGCATAATAAACATTTGCACTTATTCTCATAGAAATCAGGCCTGATAAAGACACTTTTGCTGTGCATGCTCTCTGGTTTTTGTGGCACTGGCATCCCATTCTGTGACTAAAGCAGCCTCTATTTAATAGCATAATAAACATTTGCACTTATTCTCATAGAAATCAGGCCTGATAAAGACACTTTTGCTGTGCATGCTCTCTGGTTTTTGTGGCACTGGCATCCCATTCTGTGACTAAAGCAGCCTCTATTTAATAGCAAAATAAACATTTGCACTTATTCTCATAGAAATCAGGCCTGATAAAGACACTTTTGCTGTGCATGCTCTCTGGTTTTTGTGGCACTGGCATCCCATTCTGTGACTAAAGCAGCCTCTATTTAATAGCATAATAAACATTTGCACTTATTCTCATAGAAATCAGGCCTGATAAAGACACTTTTGCTGTGCATGCTCTCTGGTTTTTGTGGCACTGGCATCCCATTCTGTGACTAAAGCAGCCTCTATTTAATAGCATAATAAACATTTGCACTTATTCTCATAGAAATCAGGCCTGATAAAGACACTTTTGCTGTGCATGCTCTCTGGTTTTTGTGGCACTGGCATCCCATTCTGTGACTAAAGCAGCCTCTATTTAATAGCATAATAAACATTTGCACTTATTCTCATAGAAATCAGGCCTGATAAAGACACTTTTGCTGTGCATGCTCTCTGGTTTTTGTGGCACTGGCATCCCATTCTGTGACTAAAGCAGCCTCTATTTAATAGCATAATAAACATTTGCACTTATTCTCATAGAAATCAGGCCTGATAAAGACACTTTTGCTGTGCATGCTCTCTGGTTTTTGTGGCACTGGCATCCCATTCTGTGACTAAAGCAGCCTCTATTTAATAGCATAATAAACATTTGCACTTATTCTCATAGAAATCAGGCCTGATAAAGACACTTTTGCTGTGCATGCTCTCTGGTTTTTGTGGCACTGGCATCCCATTCTGTGACTAAAGCAGCCTCTATTTAATAGCATAATAAACATTTGCACTTATTCTCATAGAAATCAGGCCTGATAAAGACACTTTTGCTGTGCATGCTCTCTGGTTTTTGTGGCACTGGCATCCCATTCTGTGACTAAAGCAGCCTCTATTTAATAGCATAATAAACATTTGCACTTATTCTCATAGAAATCAGGCCTGATAAAGACACTTTTGCTGTGCATGCTCTCTGGTTTTTGTGGCACTGGCATCCCATTCTGTGACTAAAGCAGCCTCTATTTAATAGCATAATAACATTTGCACTTATTCTCATAGAAATCAGGCCTGATAAAGACACTTTTGCTGTGCATGCTCTCTGGTTTTTGTGGCACTGGCATCCCATTCTGTGACTAAAGCAGCCTCTATTTAATAGCATAATAAACATTTGCACTTATTCTCATAGAAATCAGGCCTGATAAAGACACTTTTGCTGTGCATGCTCTCTGGTTTTTGTGGCACTGGCATCCCATTCTGTGACTAAAGCAGCCTCTATTTAATAGCATAATAAACATTTGCACTTATTCTCATAGAAATCAGGCCTGATAAAGACACTTTTGCTGTGCATGCTCTCTGGTTTTTGTGGCACTGGCATCCCATTCTGTGACTAAAGCAGCCTCTATTTAATAGCATAATAAACATTTGCACTTATTCTCATAGAAATCAGGCCTGATAAAGACACTTTTGCTGTGCATGCTCTCTGGTTTTTGTGGCACTGGCATCCCATTCTGTGACTAAAGCAGCCTCTATTTAATAGCATAATAAACATTTGCACTTATTCTCATAGAAATCAGGCCTGATAAAGACACTTTTGCTGTGCATGCTCTCTGGTTTTTGTGGCACTGGCATCCCATTCTGTGACTAAAGCAGCCTCTATTTAATAGCACAATAAACATTTGCACTTATTCTCATAGAAATCAGGCCTGATAAAGACACTTTTGCTGTGCATGCTCTCTGGTTTTTGTGGCACTGGCATCCCATTCTGTGACTAAAGCAGCCTCTATTTAATAGCATAATAAACATTTGCACTTATTCTCATAGAAATCAGGCCTGATAAAGACACTTTTGCTGTGCATGCTCTCTGGTTTTTGTGGCACTGGCATCCCATTCTGTGACTAAAGCAGCCTCTATTTAATAGCATAATAAACATTTGCACTTATTCTCATAGAAATCAGGCCTGATAAAGACACTTTTGCTGTGCATGCTCTCTGGTTTTTGTGGCACTGGCATCCCATTCTGTGACTAAAGCAGCCTCTATTTAATAGCATAATAAACATTTGCACTTATTCTCATAGAAATCAGGCCTGATAAAGACACTTTTGCTGTGCATGCTCTCTGGTTTTTGTGGCACTGGCATCCCATTCTGTGACTAAAGCAGCCTCTATTTAATAGCATAATAAACATTTGCACTTATTCTCATAGAAATCAGGCCTGATAAAGACACTTTTGCTGTGCATGCTCTCTGGTTTTTGTGGCACTGGCATCCCATTCTGTGACTAAAGCAGCCTCTATTTAATAGCATAATAAACATTTGCACTTATTCTCATAGAAATCAGGCCTGATAAAGACACTTTTGCTGTGCATGCTCTCTGGTTTTTGTGGCACTGGCATCCCATTCTGTGACTAAAGCAGCCTCTATTTAATAGCATAATAAACATTTGCACTTATTCTCATAGAAATCAGGCCTGATAAAGACACTTTTGCTGTGCATGCTCTCTGGTTTTTGTGGCACTGGCATCCCATTCTGTGACTAAAGCAGCCTCTATTTAATAGCATAATAAACATTTGCACTTATTCTCATAGAAATCAGGCCTGATAAAGACACTTTTGCTGTGCATGCTCTCTGGTTTTTGTGGCACTGGCATCCCATTCTGTGACTAAAGCAGCCTCTATTTAATAGCATAATAAACATTTGCACTTATTCTCATAGAAATCAGGCCTGATAAAGACACTTTTGCTGTGCATGCTCTCTGGTTTTTGTGGCACTGGCATCCCATTCTGTGACTAAAGCAGCCTCTATTTAATAGCATAATAAACATTTGCACTTATTCTCATAGAAATCAGGCCTGATAAAGACACTTTTGCTGTGCATGCTCTCTGGTTTTTGTGGCACTGGCATCCCATTCTGTGACTAAAGCAGCCTCTATTTAATAGCATAATAAACATTTGCACTTATTCTCATAGAAATCAGGCCTGATAAAGACACTTTTGCTGTGCATGCTCTCTGGTTTTTGTGGCACTGGCATCCCATTCTGTGACTAAAGCAGCCTCTATTTAATAGCATAATAAACATTTGCACTTATTCTCATAGAAATCAGGCCTGATAAAGACACTTTTGCTGTGCATGCTCTCTGGTTTTTGTGGCACTGGCATCCCATTCTGTGACTAAAGCAGCCTCTATTTAATAGCACAATAAACATTTGCACTTATTCTCATAGAAATCAGGCCTGATAAAGACACTTTTGCTGTGCATGCTCTCTGGTTTTTGTGGCACTGGCATCCCATTCTGTGACTAAAGCAGCCTCTATTTAATAGCATAATAAACATTTGCACTTATTCTCATAGAAATCAGGCCTGATAAAGACACTTTTGCTGTGCATGCTCTCTGGTTTTTGTGGCACTGGCATCCCATTCTGTGACTAAAGCAGCCTCTATTTA